>JAKTSQ010000028.1:0-128320 GCA_030580295.1 Yamadazyma sp. yHKS699 | reverse complement strand
CTAGTTATCCTCCTTCTGGTTCCAGTGGAACTCCAGTGGTTATTATTACCACCACTCCCGAAACGACTTCTACTTCCACTTCCATCGTCACTGGCCCAGTTCCAGGTACTCACACCAGTTACTCCAACTCCAGTGCTATTGTGTACATCACCACTAAACCTCCTCCAGTCAAATTTTCGACCATCACAAAGGTCTCCACATTCACTGCAGTTATTACAACTTGCGATGATGGCTGTTTCGAAACCACAGAGGTATACATCACTTCAGTCACATTAACTGAACCAATCAACAGCATTAGCAAACCTAACCCAACAGGTCCTTCTGCAGAAATCCAACCTACCAGACCTGCCGCACCTGCAGATATCACCGGTTCCACTACCGTGAGTGTTCCATCTTTATCGATTGCAACCTTTGAAGCAGCCGCCGGCCTCAAACAAACTTCTTCACTCGGAGTTGTTCTTGCTTTGATGGGCTTATTTTTCTAGACTATTTCTTGCCTTTTTTCGTTGATAGTATTTCTATCTTGATTTCCAGGGGACTTGTCTTCATTTGTTTTGAATCCAAGCAGTTTTTAATTCTTCCATTTGTGTTTCGTCTGATTTTTATTGTTTGCGACTTCTCGAAAGTGGCCCATCAGTTTGCAGATCTTACCACTAATGGAAACAAGGGGAAAGCGTGTGTCTATCCATTTCCTTCTGAAACCTTCATTAGCTGTGAGTTCGTTAACCTAAATAGCTAGTAAGGAATGGTTATAATTTATCATGATCTCTACCTAGTGCTCTTCAGGGTGATATACCATGAGGCAGTAGTTCTTCTCGTAAAAGCTCACGAATAAAGCTACGTGGCTTTTTTACGAGTGTCCGTTTCGGTATACGCGAATCATTTTACTAGGAAACAAATCATAACGATTGAACTATAAGCTCTATGTAATCTAAAATTTCTGGACAGAGTTGTAGAAAGACTTACCTTGGATGTGCAAGATCTTCTTTTCCAATTCAGAAGTTTGTCTGGATCCATCACCACCAGCGTAGGTACCAGCACCCCATGGAGAACCACCGTGAACTTCATCCAAGTTGGCCAATAATGGGAAAGCTTCACCGTATCCCAATGGAATGTAAATCATACCGTGGTGAATGAATGAAGACAAGGCATTGACAATGGTAACTTCTTGACCACCACCTGGGGTACCGGTGGAAACAAAGATACCGAATGGCTTACCGTGTAAAGCACCAGAAGCCCATAAACCACCAGTTTGGTCCCAGAAAGATTTCCATTGAGCTGGCAAGTTACCGAATCTGGTTGGAATACCAAAGATAAAAGCATCGTATGATGTCAAAGTGTCAATGGTAGCTTCAGGAACATCGGCTTTTGGAGCACCGTGTAACATAGCTAAGACTTCTTCTGGTAAAGTTTCCTTGACTTGGAAAATGTCGGCCTTACCACCAGCAGATTCAATACCTTTTTGAACTTCTAAGGCATTACCGTAGGTGTGGGTGTAAAGGGAGTAGTAGATAATAGCGATTTTTGGAGCCATTTTGAGTTGTAGTGTTTATAAAAACAATTCAGAGTATAGTTCTATTTATATAGAAAACTAAAACTGTGGAACGTCAAGTGCATTTTGTAAGAAAGGTTGAGAGTTTGTAATAAACTGCGGCACTCAAAATTTAATTACTAACTCATTAGTAATTTTATGTAAATTGTTTCCAACATTACCATTTACAAGTGCTGCAAAAAATAAGTAGCTATTGTAACCATTAGTAAGTCACTCGTTGTGGAATTTAATTTTTATTCAAAAGTTGGTAATCGACTTTATTTTCATTTAAAGATTTGATAGTTCCTTACTTTTTCAATTTCTAGATAATTTGACATATTTGAGAAATGAAGGTTGCTATTATTTACTATTCAACATGGGGTCATTTAGAAGGTCTGAGTAAGGAGGTCAAGGCTGGTGTGGAATCCGCTGGTGGTAAAGCTGATATCTTTCAAATTCCAGAAACCTTACCTTCTGAGGTATTGGAAAAGATGTATGCTGCTCCAAAACCTGCCTACCCAGAGGCAACCATTGACACTTTAACATCATACGATGCTTTTATCTTCGGTATTCCAACCAGATTCGGTAACTTGCCAGCTCAATGGAAATCTTTCTGGGACCAAACTGGTGTTTTGTGGGCTTCTGGTGCTTTACAAGGTAAGCCATTCGGTATTTTCGTTTCTACTGGTACCCCAGGTGGTGGTCAAGAAGTGACTATTAGAAACGCCTTGTCTTCCTTTGTTCACCATGGTATGATTTACATTCCTTTGGGATACGGTGAAGCTTTCCCATTATTGGCCAACTTGGATGAAGTTCACGGTGGTTCTCCATGGGGTGCCGGTGTTTTTGCTGGTGGTGATGGATCCAGACAAGCTTCTGAATTGGAAAAGAAGGTCTTGAAGATTCAAGGTAAGTCTTTCTATTCTCTGGCTGTGAAGTTTGAAAAGGTTCCCGAGGCTAAAGTTGCTGATAAAACTGCTGCTAAAACTGCTACCAAGCCAACCACAGCTGCCACTGGATCTGCTGAAAAAAGACAAACACAACTGAAACCATCTGTAAAAGAAAATGAATCAATGTGCTCCAGATGTGTTGTTATGTAACCTGACAATATGGTTTTATGGATTGTTATCAAAAAGAAATTGTACCTAATAAGTAATAGACGCTACATATAGTAATATAATAAGTGACCAATGGAACTACAACGTTCATATGTGGTGGTTTTGGTAGTTATCTCTGGTAACGTCGTAGTTGTTACTGTATAAGGCTTCCAGTTCATTTCTTCCGATGGCGTGTATGCAGGAAATTTACGGGATTAGTTTTGAGGGTTCTCCATATTTCGTTTTTTGACATCAGCACCATGTCTCGTGATCCATTGATTGATGTGTTCAGGGGACTAAATCTTCTCGAGATGGTGGTGACAAATTCATGTGATTCTCGGGTTTTTGACCATGCAGAGTACAGTGAAATGAAAATGAAGTACGCTGACACCATCTTTCCTGGGTTTAGCTTTATCGGTGGCATGTCTTTGAAACCACATACACTTGTGCCAATCAGGAAGAGCATACAACTCGTCGGCTTGGGTTTGGCCTACAATTCCATACCCGTGGTTCTTGGGGGCCTGAAGTTTCGTTTCCTTGGGGTGTTACAAAGACAAGGTTTAAGCTCCATGATATTGAATAACCTTGTACCTGTCAGTCTTCGGAATTCCCTAGCTTATCCTCTAGTGCTAACAGTTTTATGGTACTCCGCTTCGATACTATTCAGTAAGAAAAAGGGGGACCCATTCATTAAACCAGAGGATACTGCACAACAGAGAATTGACCACAGTATATTTGGTAACAGAACGTACCACAAACACTTTGACCCAGAGGGATTGTTAGGCTCCCTTATGCTGTCTGTCACTATGTGGACGGGCTACTGGTACTCACAGCAAAACTTCACTACTAAACAGACACTATATTTAGGCATTGGCTTGTGGGAAGTTGGAAAGTTTTTGGCATTCGTCAGCCCAAAGTATCTCCCAGTATCTAAACCGTTGTGGACGCCTACTTTTGCGTTGAAATCGAACGGGATAACTCTCATGAAGTTGGCATTGCTTAAAGTGGTTTTACCTTGTCTTCCATCTGTGGTGAAAGAAACTTTAGGGATGTTTGGTCGCCATTCTATGGAGGTTTACGTGGTTGGAGAGTTACTTTTGGCATTGGTCAAACATCCTTTCCATCAAATATCCCTCTGGGACAGGGCAAAAGAGACCTTGGACAGTATACTACCAAATACCACATCTACGGCTGTCCTTATTTCTGGTTGGAGTCTTGCTTTGCTTTCGCTAGCCAAGCTCTGTGACAGATACAAATTGAAGATAAGACTTTTCTAGCTGTTGGAAATATGTCCTTTCTTCCTGTACACTGCCCCCAGACTCTGATAATGTTATACCTCAAACTATTCCGTGGAGCGTCCTTTAGGTCACTCAAAGAGAACAAGAGAGCCATGACCAGAGGGGATAGCTACGAACCACAAACCGGTCTAGTTACACAGAGTCCTTGCCACACTGTTCTGCCAATAGTTGCAAAAATGTTAGTACAAGTCAAAAAACTTCGAACGACGTAATACATACACATTCAATTCCAACCACCAACGATATCAATGTCTTTATACTTCACTCAAAGCTAAACCACGCAGCCAAATTCAACGTACTGAAACAATACTACCCCGAAGAGTTGACAGTCGCCTCGTCTTTTGTCTAATCAGTAAAGGGCTGGCCTAACTATGAAGGAAAGCCAGCCATGCATGCAGTCACCACAAATACATAGTGGGCAGGGCCGGACACAATATCGCCGCATTAATGGGACTTTTGAAAGCAGTGATACCGATCTATGCCACACCGAACAAGAATCAAAGACTCTCACTATACCAATATGTGTTTGCGACAGCATTGCTTTTTGCTTAATAGCGCTATAAGTACTAAAGCTCGTGTATGGGTCCTGGTGTATGGGTCTTGTTGTTAATTAGCATGTAAAAAGGAGTGAATGTGGTTCTTGTTAGAAACAAGAAGTAAACCCAATCCTCATTTGCTTTGCCTACTGTGAACACACAGTGAACACAGATTAGCAGAGCTTACATCAGACGACCGTACTGCGCAGTATAAACTTGAGTTTCTAGCGCTGTCCATCGATTTGAATCAATTGTTAGTCGTTTTGAATTGAACTAAAGAAGAAACTTTCAAAACCCATAAATTTCGCGTCTTTATATGTTGTGATATGAAAGGGCTGGTACCATTAGACGAATTGAACCTACTATGGAAGCCGGCAGATGCGACGGCTGTGCCGATAGATACCGTGTATTACCCGTCTGACATCGAGAATAGTGAAGACGAGTTCACGTTAATAACAAACACGCACAATGAGTATCAAACAATATCGGATGATGAAAGTGAGGACGAACCGCACGTAATATGGGAAACAAAACAGCGGAACCCAGTTGTAGAGAACAGTGAAGATGATAAACCACCCTCAAAGCACGTGGACCAACGAATACGACATAATACAGAGATAAAGCATAACGAAACTGATGAATTTAATGATAATGGATCTTGTAAACAAACATGTAACATAATAGAAGTACCCCGAGATCTTCCCGAATTGACACAAACAGATACACAGCCCACGGTGTCACCATTAACATCCATGGTGGAAATCAACTGTCCCGTTCCCCTACCGCCAATTAAGCACACCACCATAATCGGAACAAACGCGTCTACTATCAAGCCCTTAGCGCCAATTAACCGACAAAACCAAGCCATGGGCACACGGAGACGAATAAATAAAGCAGGTTGTCTCTCGGAAATCATCAACAAGCTCAATCACAGAGGTCCCCTGAAGATTGGTCTAAGTAGGAATCAAAAGATTGAGTCTTTACATAAACTCAAGAAATAAACGTAATGAGCAGTAGCTTATTTCGGGTCAGCATTTTCTTCTTCCTCTTGTACAGACTCGTCAACGTCTCGTTCCTCTTCGCCGACAGGCTTCTTTTGTGCGTTGTCTCGAATACCAGTGTAGAAATTAGACCAAAGATCACTCACATTACTGAACTCCTTCGATACCTGTACGGAGTTGTGGAGTGACCTGTTTAACGTATTTAGATTGAGCACAATCGAGTTGATGGAATTACTAATCTCCTGGATCAAAATGTCTCTGTGCTTTTCAAATTCACTCATAGCTTTACTAGACACGCGTACAAGTCAAATATATTTTTGAAGCCTTCTTAATGAGGATATTTTCTTTGTTTACGATCGAGAGAAGTTCATTAATAGTCACTACAGTTATTGGTGTGTCTTTTGGGTAAGGCAAACGGCTATATGGTCTAGCAAACGTGCGGACACCACGCGGCCCGATGGTTGACAACAAAAGTCCTCCAACAAAAAGATGTTTCGTGATGTTATGCTGTTAACGATTTCCCGTTAACAGAAGCTACACGAGTTCAACTAAACGTTACTGACGAGTTATAGGGCATTTGGCTTTATCTTACCATTAACAGCACCCAAGTTTTCTCTGTGTGTCAATGTACCATCTCTGTAAACCGTTAAAGAACATCTTGCATCCACTTTATCCTTTATCGGCCACAACAATTTTACATACAATCACTGCAACCTCTACAATCACTGCAACTGCCACAAAACTAGTCATACTACTATGACACATAGGTAAAATTGTGACAGTTTCAGTCATATCAAATTCACTTCTCACACCATTATCCCTAAGCCCTGTCGAGAATCTTTCCCAATCTAGATAAATTATACTTCCACAACTTCTTCAATTATATGTCGGTGTTATAATACAAATATATTACAGGTTCAATAAAAAAGAATAAACTTATTTACTTAAACAGAAACTTACCGAAGGTGGGCACTTTTTGCTACCACACCCCCTGTTACTACACCTCTTATAGTAATCTTTCTTTTCGTCAAACTTCGTGAAATTGTTGGAATGCTTAGAATGCCCTTCACTACTCGAGCTCGAAGAACTTGAGGAAGTACTCGAGACCGACTTCTTCTTATGTAAACTTATTATTGACATTTGGGTGAGTGAATGAGTGAATGAATATGACTGATAATTCGATTAATGTAAATCAACGTATCAGATAGATGGGTATATGTTTAACACAGGTTAACACATGATACAACTAACTGATTTCGACTATCTGGAATGGACAATAAAAAGTAAAATGATACAGCAAACTGATGTTACCAGTAAACTAGACCTTTTGTGTGTATTTTTTTGGTGTTTTTGTAGTTGTTTTTGAGCAGTTGAAATTCTTTTCAAGAAGAAATCTACACTCTTCAACAAAGATAAATGACTCTTGTTTAGTCAGAACCTAACAACAAGTAACTGATGTAAACTTGAATCGGTGTAGATAAAATGAAAAGTAGCTGAAACAAAAGGGTAGAAAAATTTTCAAATGGGAACAGGTGAATTTAAATATTTTTATTCCACTTTGTGTCACTGTCACGACAGGAAATTTTTTAGCGGCAATTTAGGGCTACGATTCTCGCCATTTTAGGGAAACTTTTGGTGTCACACCCTCACGAAACTTTGTTTTTTGTTTGTATGAAGGAAATTCTACCATGAGATGACGAGTCTAACACCAAAATTAATCCCGCAAAATGGTATGTACACGCTTTTTGCTTTATTGGGAAACGAAAGAATAAGGATGCGGGGCCGCCAATTGTTGGTGCGGGCAACCAAGTTGGCGGTACAATAGATGGTGCCGTAACCGAATAATGGCGGTGAAAATTTTTCCTCAAATGACATCACAAAGCAAGATTAGATGTATTGAGGTACAGGACGTTTAATTTTAAGACCATATCGCTGACATAAACACCAGCCGAAGCCGGTTAATAAATATGGGGGGGCTTTCTTGCAGGATCACGGGAGTAGAGACGGGACGTCGTCTTTGTACTATCGAGTAGTAAAAGGGGTTGACAGGCAATGCGGCGTAACTGGAGTCTGTATTGCGGCAAAATTTCAGATTAAAGCGTCAATTTAACTTTAAAGTGTGAATTTCACTATAGGAACACTTATTCATCTTAGACAGTAAACTGGAACATAAATTCTTTGTTTATAAAAGAATGTTGTGCAGCGTGTGATGGTCCCTTTTTAAATGTTACCTAAAGCAGTAGTATAATTCTTGTCAAGTTTCATTAGATAAGGAACCCGGTAACAGTCTATTGTTCGGTTCTATTATTGGCCAAATGCGTCCCGAAACGGAACACTATTTTTCTCTGTTACTTGGCTGGTGGTTTAAACGTAACTATTGTAGTTGATTTTTAGCCATTACCTACATCTAGTGTGCTAAATTTCCATGACGTTTATTCATGTCACTTGCTACTTGATATTTAACTTTTAATGTTTGCACCCACTGAGAGGTTGCAAAAGGCAGGTTTGATGTTTCAAAGCAAATACCATAGTGACTGTTGCTGTGATTTTTAGCACTGTCCGGTATTGTGGAATACACCTGCAGCCAGATGCATCTATATCGTTAAATCTTATCAGATGTAGGTTTTTAAGTTTCATATATTATGCTATGCTATCTACTCATTTACACCTCATCAGAAAGTATCACTCACTCACATACTCATCGTACTCATAGTCGAAAGTTTTGAATTCGATGGGCTCGTTCCAAGTCTTCAAATAATCTTTTTCATTCTCCTTAATAACTTCCATCAATTCTGTTTCATTATCCCTGTAGTCCAACTTGCTGATGCGTTCAAAGATAGTTTTGAATAACATTCTAAGATTGAAAATTCCTTTCAAATATCCATGATCGCTTGAGCTGTGTAAACCTGTAGCGCTGAAGTTGTCATCACCAGTGATAAAACTCTTGCTGAAATCTATCAATTTAATTATCACATTGACATCGTTAAAATTATCATAAATCATTAATATGGACGAACCATAAAACCTGAAGTTGTTCAATTCCTTGACCAAGTTGTAGATCTTCCGAAGGTTCTTGAGAATAACCAAGCACTTAATCAATAAATGATACTGGTCTTTATTGTTCAAGAACCGGACTAGACTGTTCAAAAAATCTTGACAGTTCAACTGTCTTCCATAATACTTATCGTACAATTGGAATTTGCCATTGCTGTTGATGGTTTGCAACCCACACAACCTTACGCCTAGCTTCAAGGATGTGGAATTCTTACACTTCAACTTTTGGCTTTTGACTTTGTCTACCAGTGACTTTAAGCCGTATTGCCTAGTCCCCATTTTTAAATCGATTATGAACGGTTCAACCATCTGATACGTCAAATCCTCGAGAATTATGTATTCTTTACCTGGACCCTTTTCTCGCTGTCTTTTATCATCAATAATCAATCGAATAGTACCTAAATAACGAGGCAAGTACTGACTCAACTTGAGGTGATCTCGTAGTATTACATCGTACACTTGATTTTCCTCATGCAATTCTTTGATCACATACTTGCCGTACTTATAAATAATGCTGTGGCCACCTATTTTATTGAATTTAGTTAAGGTGATGGTCTTGATATTATCGGCGATTATGTCAGTGTTTTTCTCCAAAATTTCTCCTTGGATCAACTCAATATGCTTTCGGATGCTCTTGCTAACCGGCCTATCATCCCCGTCTAATCGAAGTGTATGCAATGTGAGACCTTCTGATGTGTTGTTGTAATTATTCTCATCTGATGAGTCCACTTCCACCCTATTTCCTGACAAGACCTCATGCTGACGGGGAGTATTCAACGAGCTGGGACTCACTCCAGTATTCTCTACCTCCGTGCCGTTGATCGTCTCCTGTTTTTCACCTATCATCTGCTACATATATTTATTAAATCAGTGTTAGTGATTGCTTTATTTAGATATTTCCCCTTCTCGCAAAATTTTAAACCTCGTTAAACTTCGATGAGGTGCAACGTGTAGTTGATTAGGTACTTGTTTTCGAGATTTATTGGTGATTTCACACCAAATTTTACTGTAATCTGAAATGGAATTGCTGTGGAAGCAGGTTGTGCTTATAGTTCCATAATTAAACACCAATAATAAGAAAAGAATACTAAATACGGGGCTGCAAAGTTACAGAAACGTTATAGGAGTGACAGAAAACTCAAAACATAAACGGTATGTGAAGCGGGTGTATCACCTGTCACCCTCTTTAGAGGTATGGAAACGCCTGTTGTATCTTGGCCAAAAGATCAGGTATCACGGAATCTTTGATAAATGTAGGCAGATACCTGACCATGCTATATCCTATGAGTATTACCTCTACAACACCAAAAGGACTTCTCATCAATGTGTATATTTCCTAGAAACGTATCAGTATGGACCCACAATTGTCTTGTCTAATACATTTTAGCTAAGGAATCAACCTCCTCTAGTCCTTCCAACTCATCCTGTTGAGCTACCCTCTTGAGAACTTCCCTCTTGCTGCTTTCCTGGATGGATCCGTCCAAAATTAGCTCGTCCAATATGTAATATGCTTTGTTGAATCCAAATATGATATCCAATTCACACACGTTTCCGTACATTTTGTCCATCTGTTCCACAAACCGGTGGATAATCTCCAAGCTGATCAACTCATTGTCATCGCTGTCGATCCCCATGATGAAAAACAACGAGGCGTATCGTCTATAAACAACTTTGATATCTTTGTACTCCAATATATTGCACATTTTTGCTCGACGACTCAAAATGATAGTAGTCAACTCTTTCATCACCTTGCTTTTATCCTTCTGACTCCCCGTCTCATACCACTTCGTTAACCGTACTTTGCCTTGTCTGGACAACAAAAATACAAACTTCACGGCCATAGTTCTTTTGGCTTAGGTTGTTGATTATTCAATTCAAAATCGCGATCCACATCATAGAGGCTGTTAAGTGTACTATTATTGTATTTTGATCATAATTATCTAGAAAGCGTCATCAGTCAAGTGGGTTGTTTCCTTCAAGAAGTTGAGTTGATCGTTAATTTCAACACACAACTTATTATGGTTCACATCTTTAAATATTTGAATTTTCAATTTCATCTCACAAATGAAATACTTCATATTCTCCCACTGCAATAGTTCGAAATCAAATTTGATGTCCTTTTTGACTCCGTTCCCATATAGTCTGACACGGTTACCGTCGTCAAATATTTTATTGTTGACTTTTAATTCCCAAGGGTTTAATTTAGGAAAGTTGGAATGAATGAACAATAAGTCTTCTGGCTCGTTGTAGAAGTCGTTTATCGGATTGTATTGTCCCATTCCTGTTCCAATGAACCTCGAATTAGTGTCAAAATAGCCCATTGCCCTCAAGAATTTTTTAACTTGGTAAAACTTGCATCCCAATGCCACACAACTTGCCAAAAACGTCTCCTTGTCACCCTCTCCATCACTTCCCTGAGAGAATAATGGATAGTAATGGGTGGGCCCATACAAGTTATAGTATAATGCTAAGATCAAGACGTTTAAATGGGTTCTTTTGTTCACCATCAATTGTCCCGATTCACTGGTAGGATCAGGTACAGCCCCTTTATATTGATGGAAGGGGATGGAGTTTGCAGGAAAACGGGAATAATCCACAGATTCGTAGTTGTTAGTCAACTCATTGTACCTTGGCAAGAAATTCTCTTTATCGATTGTGATATCGGCGATGTCATAATATAATGGTGAGGTAGCACGTTTCCAAAAATCCGGCCACACTATCAAACCATGTTCATTGAATGGGTTCTCGTTGAATAGTTTATCGGGGTTTCTAGTAGGGGTGTTATCACTATCCAAGAACAATATCCGTTCGAAGCTTGACAAAATCAATGCCAACACTTTGTATTGATAACCTTTGAACTCGAACTTTTGGAAGATATTACTAGACTTGGAATCAAGGTTTAATATTTTTGGGAGTAGTAAGCATTTAGCATTAAATTTGGGAAACACTTTGTAACACAAATTTGCTTCAAATTCTTCCATTGATGGGATTAGAACTTCAATGGGAAGTTGAGATCCCAAATCTCTGATAGCCTTGATTGACAATAGCGTCAAAAAGTTGAATTTCCCACCTCCAACAAATACTATACCATCTCCTTGGTACATAGTCAGGGGTACACTGGAGGACTTTGGTAAGGTATTCATGACATTTCTGTGGCTTTTTTTCATTGAGTCCAACTCTTCTTCGTTCAATTGTAGGAAGCTTGACAAATAATCTTCATTGAACACAATTCTATTATCTTCACTGTCATCATGCTTGGAATTGTACCTTGCGTGATATATCCTTTCATCGCTTTTGTAGGTGCTAAGCTCTTTGATTTGAGGTCGGTTCTTATAAATATTTTCGAATATCCTACTAAAGAATTTGAAGTCTTTACCAGGTATAGGCGTTTCGAGGCGGTTTATCAATTTAAGTTTATCTTCCTCCAGTAGAAGCTCAAAATTGTTGATATTGAAGTTGATATCACTCTTTTTAGCGGCGTCTGTCTCCAGGAATGGTTTGGTCTTGGATGTACCAAAGAAATTAAACCATCGATTGGGCTCATCTATCAACGTGCTCTCTATTTCAACTTCAAACTCGTTCCGGCGAACTTTGTTGTATAAAAACGTGACAACAAAAATGAAGGATAATGCAAGGAACAACGTCGTCCTCAATTTACGCTTCTTCCCCATATTACCAGACCACATGATATGCGCCGACACAAGAAACGGGCCTTGAAATAATTGAAATTTCGTACGGAATTCTCAGCGACAAAAGTAAACCTCTATTAGTTCGTGTTTTCTTGACAGCTATGGGAGCAGATAACCTTCTGTGGATATCTATATTTTGGCTTTTTGAATCGTTTTGGAAATCAGAAGGTGATGAAGAATAATGTGCCGATGTGAATGAAATATTGAGCGCGTTATAATTTTGCATAATCAATAGTCATTTGAGTGCAGAAAGTGGACTAATATCTTTGTGGCAGCTTCTTGACTTTTCGTTGGCTTACAAATCACCAGATTACTCAACGTCTCTGGTTCTGGCCACTGATATGTCCTGAAGTTTCTTCAAGTGATTGAATAATCAATGTTCTACTCAGGTATAAAGAAGATTATCTCGTAACCTATACACAAGGATTGACTTAGAGCTGCTTGCGTCGCTTAATTCGACTGATGATGCCTTAATGCCTCATCTCCCTTTTCATACTTGTTCTCTCATGCACTTGCACGCCCAGCACGTCCATTATGCTGCTGCGACCGGAATGCAGCATACTAGGTTTTTTTGAGGTTTTCACGTGACTTGCATTTCTCTGAGAAAAAACACTGCTCATCTCAGTATTGATACAGGAAAATTATTCTACAACAGCATTAAATAATGTCAGACGACGAATACGACATCACCAAGTCGTTGGCTCTCAACTTGGAAAGTTCAGATGATGAAGGAAGCGACTATAGTGATGTTGAGACTGTGAAGTCCACAAAGCCTCCTACCAAAAAGCAAAAAGTTCAAAAAGAAGCGTTTCCAACCTTAGAGCTTTCGGATAATGAAGATGATGAGAAAAGTAGATCTACAACAGATGACATTGCCGAATACTTTATCAGTAATAACCCCAACGCCAAAAAGGCCAAAAGTGGGACGTTTCAGTCGTTTGGGTTCTCCAAGTTCTTGATGTCCAATATAATGAAGAAAGGTTTCAAACAACCCACACCTATTCAAAGAAAAGCTATTCCATTAATTATGGACAATATTGATGTGGTGGGTATGGCCAGAACCGGTTCTGGTAAGACGGCTGCTTTCACATTACCTATGGTGGAAAAGTTGAAGACACACTCAGCAAAGGCTGGTGCAAGAGCTGTGATATTGTCTCCTTCCAGAGAGTTGGCATTACAGACCTACAAACAAGTCAAGGAGTTCAGTCACAGGAGTGAGTTGAGAATCACGTTGTTAGTTGGTGGTGATTCATTGGACGATCAGTTCAGTGCCATGATGTCCCAACCTGATATAATCATTGCTACACCTGGTAGATTCATGCATTTAAAAGTGGAAATGGATTTGAACTTAAGGTCTGTCGAATATATTGTTTTTGATGAAGCTGATAGATTGTTCGAATTAGGTTTTGCAGAACAGTTGAACGAATTGATTGCCAGTTTACCTCCTTCCAGACAAACTTTATTGTTCTCTGCAACTTTACCCAAATCGTTGGTGGAATTTGCTAAAGCAGGTTTATCCAATCCAACGTTGGTCAGATTAGATGCGGAAGCCAAAGTATCTGACGAGTTGGAAATGGCATTCGTCACCACAAAAAGAAACGAAAGAGAAGCCAACCTCCTTTACTTGTTGCAGGAAGTCATTAAGATGCCTCTTCCAACAGAAGAAGAACTCAAGAAAATCAGGGATATGAACGCAAGAAATAACGATTCAGATGATTCCGACAATGATAACGAAAGTCATGACAAGAGCAACAAGCGGAAAAGAAAATTCAAGAAGGAAAGATTACCCCCAGCAAATGTCTTGCCTTCCAAGTACTCAACAATTGTGTTCGTGCCAACCAGACATCATGTGGAATATATCACCAATTTATTAAAACAATATGGGTACCTTGTATCGTACATATATGGTACGTTGGACCAGACTGCCAGAAAACAACAACTTTATCAATTCAGAATCGGTTTGACTACGGTGATGGTGGTGACGGATGTTGCAGCTCGTGGTATTGATATTCCAATTTTGGCCAACGTCATTAACTACACCTTGCCTTCTTCATCCAAAATTTTTATTCACAGAGTCGGTAGAACAGCCAGAGCTGGTAATAGAGGTTGGGCTTATTCTATTGTTAACGAAAAGGAATTACCATATTTATTGGACTTGGAATTGTTTTTGGGTAAAAAGATCTTGACCACCTCCATGCATGAGACCAAATCTAAGCTATTGAAGGAGAAACTAGGTGATGAGTACCAAGAACCAAAGGTGTCGTACACCGACAGAATAGTGTTAGGTTCAGCACCAAGAATCGATTTGGAAAGCTTCCAAGACTTGTATGACAACTTAATATCAAACAGTTACGAATTGAAATTGATTAAAGAGGTATCGTTGAAAGGTGAAAAGTTATTCTACAGAACAAGACAATCAGCGTCGGCTGAATCCGTCAAGAGGTCAAAAAACATGATTGAACAACAGTTATGGGATGAGCAACATCTCTTGTTTGGCCCCAATTTAGAGAAAGAGAAGCAAGATTTCCTCAACAAGTTGTTGAACAGAAATCTCAAGGAGACGGTGTTTGAATTCAACAAGAAGGGTAAAGAAAGAGAGGATGATAGTTTAGTGGCTTTCATGAATAGAAGAAGACGTCAATTGGCACCAATACAACGAAAGGCTAAAGAACGTAAGGAATTAGTTGAAATGGAAAGAATGGCGGGTTTGAACCATGGTATAGAGAACGAGGTCTTGGACAACAAGATGTCAAGGGCCGAAAATGATGTTAACGAACAAGATCTTGAGTTTTTCCAGGATGGCGATCAAATGTTGAGTGATAAGTTCAAACCAAAAAAGTCTTACAAAGATTCCCAATTCTACATGAGTCACTATGCACCTGCTTCTGATATTCAAGACAAACAGTTGGCAGTACAATCCAGTTTTGCCAACAGTGCATCTAATGCCGCTTTCGATTTGGATAATGACGATAAGATGCAAGTGAATAAGCAGACATACCAATGGGACAAGAAACACGGAAAGTATGTCAATGCCAAGTCTACTGACAAGAAATACATTATCAGTGAGTCAGGTCAAAGAATTCCTGCCACATATAAATCGGGACGGTTTGATGAATGGAAGAAACAAAACCCTATCCACAACTCCGAGAACTCTATGTCAAATCTTGGTAACAAGAAGTTCAAGCATAAGCAAAATAAAGCACCAAGATTGCCTGATAAGTTCAGAGATAACTTCCATAATCAAGTCAAGAAGGTGGAGAAGGCTATGGACAGTGGTAAGTCTGTGAAGGGTTTCAACAAACCTGGTATGAAGCAGGAAATTAGATCGACTGAGCAAATCAGAAAGGAAAGGAAGTTAAAGGAAAAGAGACAGGCCAAGAATTCCAGACCAACAAAGAGACGATGATTATTTACATAGATTGTCATGTGTATTCAAATTTCAAAATCAAATCTACAAACAAAACAATTACATGAGAACTCTTTTATTTAACGTTTTTTGAAGTGTCAGCTCCACTATCTCCTTCCACCTCTTCCACCTTCTGATCCTCCTCTGCCGTAAGGATGGTAACCTCTGTTTCTGTTGTAGCCACCTCGTCCCCTAGAGCCTCCCCTAGATGGTCCTGAAGGTGTTCCTCTTCTGGGACCCCGAGGAGGGCCGTCTCTCCTATCATAGCCTTGGTCACGGCCATTGTAGTCTCTACTATTGTAGTCCCTCCTGTTGTTGTTGTAGCCTCTTCCATTATCTCTACTGTTGTAATCTCTTCCGGAATCTCTACTGTTGTAGTCCCTTCCCTCGTCTCCTCCAAATCTATTGGCAGGAACAGGTGGAGCACTAGGGGCCTCTCCTTTGTCTTCTACTTGCTCTTCTCCTTGTTGTTGAGGATTCAATGGCTGGCCTGGTTGTTCTCCTTCTCCTTCAGTGGCAGCCCCTTCACCTTGCTGCTGTTGGTACATATACCATTGTTGCATTCTCTGCCAGTATTCCACCATCTCCGGTGTCATATTAGGTTGGGCGTATTGTCCATATGCTGACATTTGTCCGTACTGGCTGTAAGGATTGTAAGCAGTGGTCTGCAGCTGTTGTTGCAGCTGTTGTTGTTGCTGTTGGTGTTGGCCCCTTGGAGCAGCTCTTTTGACCTCCATGGCTTTCCCTTTCAAAGTGACATACTTATTGACACATACTCTATCAACAGCATCTGGAGAGTCGTAGGTAATGAACCCAAAACCTCTGGATCTTCCTGTATCTTTATCAATCATCAACTGAGCATCAACAATGTGACCAAACTGGGAGAAGAAGTCGTCGAATTCCTTCTCATTCACCAAAGGATCAATACCACCAACAAAGATCTTACCCACCTTATCTTGTTCGTCCTTAGCGATGGCTCTTTTAGGGTCAATCAATTTTCCGTCCAATATGTGGTCAGTTTTAACAACCATATCGACAGAAGAAGGATCTTTGAAGGTCAAAAATCCGAATCCTCTTGATCTACCAGTAATAGAATCCTTCATGATGGTGTAGTCTAAAACTTCACCATATTGGGAGAAGTAATCGACCAACTTTTGTTCTGTGGTATCCCAATTAAGACCACCAATGAACATTTTACCACTGTCTCTTCCCAATCTGGAAGGAGCCATGACTTGGGGTTGCTGTGGCTGCTGCTGGAACTGCTGTTGTGGTGGTGGTTGCTGGTATTGGTTGAATCCAGGCATTTCTGGCATTGGGGGCATACCAGTTGGAGCTGGCTGCAAAGAACCAGGTACACCAGGGGCAACAGGAGCATTGGGCATTGGGGGAGGCACCGATATATCACTAGTGGCAACAGGTGGTGGTGGAGGTGGGGCATCAGCAGAAGTTGTTGCCGAATCGACACCAGTGGCAGCAGGAGCTTCAGGCTTAACCTCAGGTTCTTCTTTTGTTACCTCGTCCTTGACACTTGTATTGTCATCATCATCACCGTAAATATCCTCAAAAAGGGCTTCATCATCATCAATGGCAGACATTTTCAAATATGGTATACACTTTTATTATAAACAGAAAATGTTGTATGTTGTGTAGCTTAGGTCTTTTGGCTAATTTAGTGTATTTTAGTATATGGGTGTATACAACCTAAAGAAACAAATGAAATAACCTATTTAGTGGAACTATCGATTGATCTACGTTGGAATCTTTGGATGGCACGTATATCTCCAGGAATAATCAACACTAGGAACCAAAGGATCAATAGAAGATGGATGACAAAGGTGAATCAATAGATTATTGATGTATGGAATTGATACAAATCGAGGGTAAAGTTCGATTGATCAATAATAACAGCTCAGTGGCAATGACACAAGTTTATTTCAGTTGTATTAAAGAAGAAATTTTCTCCAGTTGGAATTGTGCGGCATATTCTTGCTGGATTTTATGGACTTACGGTGTGAGGCCGGGTCGTGCGTGACTAATTATTGCAACTAGTTATGTATGCTATTTACATAAGAAGGTGACCAGAAATTACTGAAAAATGACAACTACGTCGCTCTTGTAGTCTAAATGATACTTCCTTTTTGTGGATAGCAAGTTCCCCCACGACGTATTTTACTTGTACTGTCTCGCCATCTCATCTCAAAATCGCAGCTAACACTTTTTTTGTAGTGCAACATGAAAGACTATTTAATATACTTTGCCCAAGCGTATCCCAACTTCAGGAAGGCGGAGCTCGAGTCATTGGCAAATATTCACGGTATTGATTTGGATTTGCTGCATCACGACGAGTCTAGCCCTTTTATTATTGTCCAACTAGAGAACGATGAGCAGGCCAGACAAATCATGGCTAGATCGATTTTGAGCAGAGGTATATACGAGTTGTGGGGAACGGGAAAGACATATGAGGAACTCCACCAAAACATCAAATCCCAGTCCTCGGAATTATTCGACGTGTACAAAAATGGGACATTTAAATTCGTATTTGAAGGGTATATGGGAAGCAGGAGTCGTCAACAAAAGACACAACTAATAGAGACATTTCTGTACTTGGCATTCAAGGGCCCCATAAGGATGAAGAACCCCGACAACACGTTCACAGTTTTGGAAGAGTACAAGGTGACAGGACAAGAGAAGGCCACGGTTCCTGATCAGTTGTGGTTTGGTAGACAAGTCCAGTTAAGTGCCAGAATGGATAATATCTTGGATAAGTATGATTTGAGAAGGAGAAAGTACATTGGAACCACATCATTTGATGCTGAATTAGCTTTGGTATCATGTAACATAGGTCAAGTTGATACAAAGAAAATCGTGTATGATCCTTTTACGGGTACCGGATCTTTCTTAGTAGCGGCCGCCAATTTCGGAGCATTAACGTTGGGAACCGATATTGACGTCAGAATACTAAGAGGTAAAGGAAAAGAATGCAACCTCAAGCAAAATTTCATTCAATATGATACATTATCCAATTTCTTGGACATTATGACAATGGATTTCACCAACAATGCTATTCGAACTGATTTCCCCATAGATACCATTGTTTGTGACCCTCCTTACGGAGTTCGAGAAGGGCTCAAAGTCTGTGGTGCTAAGAACGAAGAAAAGGCAGCCGGGAGAGAAAATGTCATTATTGACGGGGAAAGGGCCCATCTTCGGAAGGACTTTATTCCTCCGAAAAAACCGTATGAGTTATCTAATTTGTTGGACGATTTACTTACATTTTCTGCGGACCGGTTACCTGTCAACGGCCGGTTGGCATTCTGGATGCCTACAGCCAATGACGATTTTGAACCCCACCTTATCCCTCAACACGAAAACCTTGAATTACTCTACAACTTAGAGCAAGAGTTTCACAAGTGGTCTAGAAGATTGCTTGTTTACGTAAAAAGAGATGCAGATTATAGGGGAGTGACCCGGAGTGGATTAAAAGATCACAGTATTAAAAACTTCCGGGATAGATACTTTAATGGGTTTAGTGAACGTAGCAAGTAATTTATAAAAGATTATAAAAGTGTAATAGCTATGCGATTACAGGTTGATATATGTTTTTGAAAACTATTTTTTTAGCAATATTTGCAGCCATTATTGTATGCGAATAAACATCTGCACCCCTATTCTGCATCTTAAAATAATTGAGAGGGGGGTAGTGTTGGATAAACTCTTACAAGGCTCTCTTGCCGAATTATGTAATCGAAGGGAAAATTGGCTATAAAAGGGGAACCATATGGAGCATTCTGAAATCATTAAATCTAATATGGCCCCTCCAACAGTAATTCAACGTGAACAATTTGAAGTTAGTCCCGAAGTCAAACTCTCTTCACAAATCACCAATGCCGGTGAAAGAGTAGCTTTTGCTGACTGGAAAACTTTCAGGTTTGCCCCAATCAGAGAATCCACAGTTTCAAGAG
Source organism: Yamadazyma sp. yHKS699 (assembly GCA_030580295.1). Classification (NCBI taxonomy): domain Eukaryota; kingdom Fungi; phylum Ascomycota; class Pichiomycetes; order Serinales; family Debaryomycetaceae; genus Yamadazyma; species Yamadazyma sp. yHKS699. Next base: position 108,746 of record JAKTSQ010000028.1, on the reverse strand, counting down.
CAATGACAAAACGGTACTTCGCTGATTTAGATAAGTATACCGAGAGTGACATTGTAATTATTGGTGCCGGTTCTGCCGGTTTATCGGCTGCTTATACTTTGGCCAAGAATAGACCCGACTTGAAAATTGCCATCATCGAAGCCAGTGTTAGCCCTGGAGGTGGATGTTGGTTGGGAGGTCAATTGTTCAGTGCTATGGTTATGAGAAAGCCTGCTAATATATTCTTAGACGAGTTGGCCATTGAATACGAGGACGAAGGGGATTATGTTGTTGTCAAGCATGCAGCCTACTTCATGTCCACTTTATTGTCCAAAGTTTTGGCGTTCCCCAACGTTAAGTTGTTCAATGCCACTGCTGTTGAGGATGTGATCACCCGTACTGATCCTTCTACTGGTAAGTTGAGGCTCACGGGAGTTGTCACCAATTGGACGTTGGTTTCGTTGAATCATGACACTCAGTCATGCATGGACCCCAACACCATCAACTGTAACGTTGTGTTATCTGCTGCAGGTCATGATGGTCCATTTGGTGCTGGAACTGCTAAAAGAATGGCAGAATTGTCTCAGATTGAGCTCGGTCACATGAGAGGTTTGGATATGAACACAGCAGAGGATGCAATCGTCAAGGGAACAAGAGAAATCGTTCCTGGGTTGGTCGTTACTGGTATGGAATTAGCAGAAGTGGATGGGTTCAACAGAATGGGCCCCACTTTTGGTGCTATGGCATTATCTGGTGTTAAGGCTGCCGAAGCCACTTTGAACGTTTACGAACAGAGAAAAGCCGAAAACGAAGTCGATATCCAGCAATTAGGCCACGTACCCCCTGTTTTTAAGTAGTTTTTTAGTTATAATTTAAAATTGTGCTTTTACTGGATGTATTTCTCAAATTGCGACGAATAGTGAAAAAATTGTTGATTCACAATCGATTTCTTTTCAATGGATATACTAAGGTACGTAGACGTCGCACATCAGCAATTGCTAAGACGAAACCCTATATACTAACAGTTTAAGAACAGATAAAGCCAATCCTCGTGGGATCCCCGAGGCCCCTTTCATTGATAAAGTGGAAAACTTTGTGAAGGATGCGGAAACTGACTTTGACCATGTCATGCAAGCATTTCAAGACAGATTACAGCAATACAAGTACATGGAGTTGTCTAAAAAGAACCAGATGAATGACTTAAATGTGAAGATCCCTGATATCGAGAAGAATTTGAACATTATAAGTTATATCAAGGAGAAGAAAGTCAATCAAGAAGACGAAGATTTGGAGGAAGATGATGACGAGAAGAATATCATAGAGACTAATTACGAGTTGAATGATACTTTGTACACAAAAGCAGCCATAAATGTTGAAAATTTGGATTCAGTGTATTTATGGCTTGGGGCCGAGGTGATGCTTGAATATCCTCTTGATGAAGCAGTAAATCTACTAAATGAAAGGTTAAAGAACAACAAAGAGCAGCTTAAGATCATAAAGGAAGATTTGGTCTTTTTGAAAGAGAATATCACCACCATGGAAGTCAATACTGCCCGGTTGTACAATTGGGATGTTGAAAAGAGAAGGAGCAAAGTCGAGGAGGACACCAAGAAGTTGACGATATAGGGACCATTTAAGTTAAAGGGCCCAATGAAGAAGTAAGTTAATAGAACCCAATCTGGCACAAAGTATGTCATAGAGAAATGTCACACGACCCTACACCCACACCAAGAAAGATGCACAGAAGATGGCATACGCGTGATGCATGGGTGTATTCACCATTATGAGTGAATTACGAACTCTACATCACTCCTTAATAAAAGAAATTAGTACCTTGTTCTTTCACTTGAAATTACGACTTCCTGATTCGGAAATCGTAAATCCCAACACACGGAGATTTTTCTAGACTGTGTAAAAAATGAGATAAAAACTGTCATTTCTTGTACAATAACTTAAACCGTTTATTCTTGCGTTTAGTCGTCAATAGTTACTCACGACTCACCGAAGTGCCATTGACAGTTTCCTTCAAGTATAGTAAAAGTACCAACCACGCAAAAGTCCTTGAGCAGACCACGAGGCACTAGATGGGAGATTACAGACCATTTCCATGGTGGAGATTATTGTTTTATGACTTGCTATTATGGGTGTTAATTGTGACGTTTGACTGCTTCTTCAGAGAAATTAAGACCAGAGGGGCCTTCAAGATCCCCAAAACTGGCCCCATTATTTTTGTTGGGGCACCTCATGCTAACCAGTTTGTTGACCCTGTTATTTTGATGAGCCAGTTGAAGAAAGTGGCAGGAAAGAGAGTCAGTTTTCTTGTAGCAGGTAAGTCGTATAGACAGAAAGTTATTGGTCTTATGTCCAAGTGTCAATTGTCTATACCCGTGGAAAGGCCGCAGGATAACTTGTTACCGGGCCAAGGGAAAATAATGGTAAACTTTGATTCCGATTCATGTCTTGTGACCGGTAAGGAAACTAAGTTCACAGAATTCCTCCAACCAAAGTATTTGCTTGCTTTACCAAGATCATTGGGTGCCACCGAGGTGGTGGAAGTCATCGACGACACTCATCTTGTTGTTAGGAAACCCTTCAAAGACACTCCTAAAATTAAGCTGTTGTTACGTTCTGGGACAAGTTTCAAATACGCCAAAAAGATAGACCAGAACAAGGTTTATCAGCATGTGTTTGATCATTTGGCAGATAATAACTGTATAGGGATCTTTCCAGAAGGTGGTTCGCACGATAGAACCGATTTATTGCCTATTAAAGCCGGGGTGGCTATAATGGCTCTTGGTGCCATGGCCAATAACCCTGGCTGTAATGTTAAGATTGTTCCATGTGGAATGAACTATTTCAATGCCCACAAGTTCAGAAGCAGGGCCGTGGTGGAATTTGGTAATCCTATTGAAATATCTAAGGAATTGGCAGAAAAATATCAGAACCCGGAAACTAACAAGGAAGCTGTTAAGGAGCTCTTGGATGTTATCACCGATGGTTTGAAGGCTGTGACTGTGGTTTGTGAATCTTACGAGACATTGATGGTGGTACAGGCTGCCAGAAGATTATACGCCAACCATTTTGCTGCTCGATTACCGTTACCTTTGGTTATTGAGATGAATAGAAGATTGGTCTATGGTTATAAGACGTTTGAACACGAACCTAAGGTCAAACATATGAAGGAAAAGATCCTAGAATACAATGAGAGATTAGCTCAAATATACTTACCAGACCATTTATTGGAAGATTTCAATGAGAAGAGTAAGTTCAGGAGCTTAGGAATCTTGACCTTTAGATCGGTTAAATTATTGCTTTTATTTGTGTTAGCATTGCCCGGAGCTATATTGTTTTCACCTGTGTTTTTGATTGCAAAGTACATTTCTGTCCAGAAACAGAAGACAGCTTTGGCGGGCTCTGTTGTGAAAATAAAGGGTAACGATGTGGTGGCTACTTGGAAAATCTTGGTCAGTTTGGTGATTGCTCCAATTTTCTACGCTTTTTATGCTACCATCGGGCTTCTTTTAACCAAGAAATATTTGAATATTCTGTTAGGTGGTGTCAAGTTGTGGATGTTGCTATACTGTTTCAACGTTGTCATAACCTACGCCGCATTATTGACTGGTGAACAAGGTTTGGATATTCTCAAAAGTTTAAGGCCTTTGTATTTGTCCTTGATTGACGGTTCATCTATCAAGGAATTGAAACAGTTCAGAAGTGAAATATGTGATGAAATTACCGAAATCGTGGACGAGTTTGGCTGGAAGTTATTTCCAGAAGACTTCAACTTATTGGAATTGAATGACGCAGATGAAGATAAGATAACAAGATACATGAAGAACCGTAGAAAGAGTAAGAAGGAAGGTTCAGACTCAGCATCAACGTCTTCCACTTCGTTGAGCTCACAGTTCTCGTCGTCATCTTCTATTTCTGACGGTATTTCCCTCATAAATTCAGAAAATTCATTAACCAACATACCCATGTTCAGTGACTACCAGTTGCACGAGAACAAAAATAGCATGACACCACCTGTTGATATGGAATCAGCGGCCATATCTAGAGCGTCCAGTCAACTTGAGTTGAACTTTGGCCATCGGAGAAATCATTCAGATTTACATCAAAAATTAACTGATAGGATCAAGTCAAAGATGAGAGAGAAAAGAGGCGAGAAGGAGAAGGTTGACTGAGACCACACCCTCACTTATTCACATACCTGTCAATATGAAAGGCCTTGAGCCTCACTGCAATTAATTAATTTATTTATGCTGTACTTAATATGAATGGTCACTAATCCTGAACACTCGCCTGTTTGGAGTAGAACTCGATGACTTGTTCAGATGTGGTGGCATCTTCCACGCCCTTATCATCTCTTATTCTCAAGAATCTTGGAAACCTCAAAGAGATTCCTTTGCCATATTCTTGACAACCAGCTTTGTAAATAGGACTTAATGATAAATCTGCTGTTAACACCTCAAACAAGACTGTTGGTTCAAGCCACACATCTGGTACAGCACTAGGATCGTACACATACGATCCTTTAGGAGCTGAAATTTCTGTTGGTTTCAACTGATTATACAAGTTGAGTAAATTTTCCTCAGAGAACCCAGTCCCAATTTTACAGGTAGTTTCAAACTCCCCTGTATCATCATTGTAACTGGCCAACAAAAATCCCCCATAGGTTCCTGTTCTCTTACCTTTCCCGTTATAGGCTCCAACAACGACCAAGTCCAAAGAGTCTCCAACACCGGCCAAATAATCTTTCTTCAACTTGAGCCAATTTCTAGATCTTTTAGATGGTTCATAATATGAGTCTTTGGTGTTCAACATCTTAACCATCAATCCTTCACAACTGTCCTTCACAGACTGGTCCAAGAATGTTTGTAGCTCCTCCAAATTCGACGAGTTTCTGGCGGTTGCAAAGCAGAACTTTCCGTCTATCGGTTTCAAGTTGTCGAACATTATTTGCCTTCTTTCGGCCAATGTTTTGTTCACTACCGACATGCCGTTGAAATAAAGCATATCAAAGGCAAATAAGCAAATATGGACTTTGATATCCTTTTCATCCACATCCTTTCTTTTTCTAGTAGAAAGAATTTGAAATGGTAAGATCTTATTGGATTCCCTATCCCAAGCAACAGCCTCACAATCCAAAATAAACAGCTTGATAGGGGTGGTGGTAGTTTCGTCATCTTTCTGTACCTTCATGAAGTCCTTGACAATCGATATCAAATCGGGGTACCTTTGGGACATATCTTCCGAATTACGGGAGTAAATTCTAACAGTCCCATCTGGTAACAAATGAATCTGAGCTCTTTCTCCATCATATTTATATTCGCAGGTGAATTCTTCTCCTTGAAACCTATCTAACACTTCCGAGATAGATTTTGTGGGTTTAGCCAACATTGGCTTCAATGGAACACCGGGGGTCAATTGAACGTGATCGAGTAAGTTAAATATGCCATGATCGTAAACGCTCCTGATAATAATTTCATAGTTGGGGATCAAAGAGAAAGCTTCTCTTATTATATCCTCTGCGTCGGTAATAGTCTGTGGTGTCATCTTATGTTTTTCATAGTTCACAAAAGCTTGGGCTAATCCAATCAACACACTCTTCTCTGCTAAACCAATTCTCAACTTACCTTCTAAAGATCTGATCAAAAACTTGGCTTCGTTCGTCTTAGGGTCACAAGCCGTTAAAAGTTTGTTGATCGAAGTTATCTTACGCTGCTGAGAGTCCTTACCGGTAGACTTAGCTATTTGCGTCAAAGTATCAAATACATTGTCAATGTCCAAAGATTTTGGTTTAAACATGGTTGGTTGACCCGATCTTGATTTCTGAGCCACCGTTCCCAAGTCTCCAAACGTCTTATAGTCTTGTTTGATCTTGCTTGAGGCTCTACCATAGCACTCACTTATAGCCTTAATCAACAATGTTTCACCCAATCCTAGTTCCAAATCAGGCTCATAATCAGGCCCTAATCGATTGATCGATAAGTACACAACTTTCACCAATTTATCGATGGTGGATTGCTGCAACACTTCAAGATAAAACTCCGAGACGATGGATATCATCTTCAATCTTGAAGACTCCTGCTCAATCTCTTCGAAAGCAGAGCTGAGTTTAGCATACGGCATCTTAGACCCACCGTCCGTTATCTTATTGTTCTTGTGAAGCTGATGTTCCTGTTTTAAATCAGCGATCAATTCTTTTGCTTCTTCAACGGTTTCCTTTTTATCCTCTTCTACATCCAGCAGTCCCTCTTTGAGAGAATCCAGACTCAGTTCCGTAGCAGCAGGTTGTAGTGGTGAAGGGATTTTGCTTGTTTCTTTCTCCAAGGGAGGAGCTTTTCTCTTGAATGCCGGGCTACCATTTTCTTTCGATGGAGCGCCATTCTTCGAAGAGAAAAAACTCATGATGGACTTTTGCTGGGCCATTTTAACACTCGGGCGGATCAAATTGTATCTATAGGCTGAAAAGAGAAGCCTTTGCATAGACGCTAAAGAAGTTTCAAATATGTGTCAGTCAAACGCGATCACTTTGAGTAGCGCGTTTCTTTTCATATTTTGATATATTTTAAAGGTTACAGAAGCTGAAGACAGCAGTATAATTACACAAATTATGGAGTTAAATGACCGACGACCAAATTGCCTGGGGCCCTTTTTCTTCATATCTTTCAGTGTCCACAAATAATTCCCCAGCAGCGTTGGAATTGGCCCCAAATGTTTGCTTGGAATAGATTTGTGCTCCTAAAAAGTAGACATCTTCCCAGGATCCACCTTTTTCCTTTGGTTTTTTCCATTCTGGGAAGTACTCTGGGTATCTTGCCAAGCGGATGGATGTGGGCACTTGTGCCACCGAAGATTTAGCCTCGGTGTTGTCTGCTACCTCATCTGCTTGTTGATAAGCCGCTATGGCAGAGTTGACACCAGGGTCACTGTTTTTGGCACCTTCTTCACTAGGAGGCTTGATTAAGTAGCTGTCATACAATTTCTTCAATAATGCCTGCTTAAACCCGGGTATTTTAAAGGTTGAACCGACAAAAATTAAGTTATTGTAGCATTCCTGTCTTTTAGATAAGTCCAGTATCTTGCTCAACACACTAAAAACCTCTTCTGCCAACAACTGGAGTAATCTATTGGTTCCTTGAAACCGTTCTTTTCCAATGAAGATTTTCTCTTGGGTGTCTGGATCCAAGAAAAAGTTCTTCTCCAATTGATTATTTGGCTGAGATTCATCTTCTGCCTTTTTATCACCATCTAACTCATCCTTAAGACTACCGTTTTGCTCTGTCACCAACTTGGCCACGTCAAAATCATCGTCATCGTCTTGTTTCAAGTCATTCATCGAGTAAAAAGACTCGTCATCGGTAACCACTTCAAATATACTTGATGTCTTCAACGCTTCAATTTGCTTTGGAGATAACAGAGGCAAAATCTTTGAAAGCTCTTCGTTGATCAAGTCACTACCCACCTGTAAAAACTTCCCTGCAAACTTGAAGCTTTGGCAGTGGATTATGGGAGAAATTTGGGTGGAACTCTTTCCGAGATTGACAACTAAAGCACTAGTTCCACTACCAAGACCAAAGGTAGCAGCAATGGACAAGTCCAACACGTTGAATGCCGTGAATTCCAAGGACTCGACCGCGTACTTCGTCAATGACTCTACCTCTAGCCTCGACCAGCTGAACGATGGGGCAATCAACAACAAAGGTATCTGGTTAATTGTCACTAAAGGATTGGATGCAATAACACTCTGCAATACTGTTTTCAACAAAAACTTCATGGCCTCAAGGTCAGAAATCCTGCTTCCTTTGATAGGGTGGATCTCTGTCAACTCTTCGATAGAGTCTTCATCCTTTTTGGCCTGGTATTCTTTGGTGACTGGATTCTGGTACACTACACTGGGGATTTTATATTCAGGGGGGCTTAGCGATTCTTGTAATCCAAACAGGAACAACGTGTACTCACTACCGGGGTGCACCACCAAGAAGTTGTCTTCTCTGTATAAAGGCATGATTACTTAGTGTAGGGGGGATAAAGTAGTAGAAGTATAACTTGTTTTATTTTTTTCCACTAAAAAAAGCCGTCGCGATAATAGACTGCAAAAAGATGGAAGACTATATGGACAATGTTTATTGAGTATCTATGTACGGCATGCTACGTTGTGGCTTATGTGATGAGTTGGAAAAAATGAAGATGTGGTGATGATTAACTAAGCCAATTTTTGTCGGGGCCGAAGCCGTATTAGTCGTAATCATAATGGTGAGCGTTCTCCAAGAACTTGCTATAATTGGCTCTGGTACCCAACACCGACTTCTTGGAGGCGGTGGTGTCCAGCCTTTTGACATGCCCAAACTGGGGCATCTCTCCCACATAATCCGTGTCTTGGTCGTGGCTGGCGAGCAATTTGACTTCATTAACAAAAGGAAGATCCTCATCTGGTAAAGAAGGTAATGGAGCAGAGTAGCTTTTGGCCGGCTGCAGGTCTGCCGGGTGACCGGGGTACTTCAAATTACTAGAATCGAACGAATCAACAGACTCCGAGGGCCTGTGTCTATAATCCTTGGCAGATCCCACAAATCTCGCATAGTTGGACTTGGGATCAGTTGAATGGAACCGATTGAGCTTTGGTGGAGCATTTCTTTCCAATGTGGGAATATTGGGCACACTATTGGACCGTTCCCCGGGATTCTCTGGCCGGGCTTGAGGCTTGAATGGCATGATGTTGGTAAGCGTATTCTTTCTTTCTCTGGGATCTCTTTCTCTGGGGTCCTTTGGACGGGATTTGGACCTGAATCGGGTCTTACCAGAATGTCTTCTTTGGGGTTGGGCATAGTCATCGGCGTAGTCATGGTAGTCGGAACCGACGTGCTTATAACTGAGGTCTTCACTGGAAAACTGCTCATTCTGGGGAATCTTCACGTTCAAGGTTTCGAGAGGCACTCCAGCCTGGTTTTTTCCCGTCAATCGAGATAACGATGCTTTTAAGCTGGAGATGTCCTGAATTTTGATGAGTCCCGCATACCATCCTACGGCTCCCAACACAACAGCCCATATAACCCCGATTTTAGCGTAGTCAAACAATATCTTGGAGTACGTTTTGATATGGCCAGAAGTTTGGATTATGATGACGGCGATGGTGATACCCAAGCCAAAACTGGGGATATGGAACATGGGAGACCCAGCACCAAAAAGTCCCAGAATAGGACTGGTGCTCAGCACCGGCAGACTATTAGTAAGAACCGGTGTTGTGCTGGTGTAGGTGGGGGATTGAAGTGGTTCCTGGGGCGAAGTGGGAATGGTGATATTAAGGCCAGGGGAAATCTCTTTTATGGGAGACTGGTTGGGGGTGGGGGACTGAATGGGTCTCGTATGAGCAGCAGTGTTAACGTTCAAATTGTGGCCTCGGTGGTTTGTTGGGGCCTGAACAGGAGATGGCATCGGATCCGGCTCTTCAATGGATTTGGGGTCCGATTTCACGGAGTCACCGTCATTTGAAGCAACGGGTTGATTTGGACCTACTACTTGGTAGGCACAGCTAATCAAGTCGTTTAAGTAGTCGTCAACAGTTCTCTTGTCAGATTTCGTGGATAACTTGTCGTCATCTCCTAACTTCTTTAGTCTAAAAACCCCATCTGGGTCTTGCTTGTACACCAATTTTTTTTTACCTGCCGAACTGGTAGTTACGGTGGCCATGATGAGTTAGTGCAGTTGTTGTTCACGGGCTAGCTTGAAGGTTGTAACAGTGCCTGGCACAAATGCCGTAAAAAGAAAGGGAAAAAGGATCTGAAAGTGTTTTCTCAGCCACACCTTAGTTACAAATGGGGTAGTCAAGTGGTTGTGATAACGATATCAAATACACAATGTCGTTGCAAGTTAAACTAGTTTAAGGATTGATAAAAGGGATGAAAATTCAGAATTTTTTGCTGAGCAGTAGATGGGAGCGTGATGCGTATGATTTCGATGTAACTATGTACACTCTGTTGGCATTGACGAGGTTTCTGGTTGGTAATTGGTTCAGATTGTATTGTTACACAACAATAGACGAATTGAGATATATTTTCAATTTAACCCAATTGGGAAATTTTTTGGTTTAATTACTTGCATGAGGTTAGGGTTCGACGACACACGACATTTCTTGAACATTTTACATTATAGTATACATTTTCTACATTACTATACATTTTGATACACCCAGTCATATATGTCCCCTTATCCGCCTAGCCAATTGGATATCCTTCTGCATGATGGTGACCCTCTTGGCGTGAATGGCACACAAGTTAGTATCCTCGAGGAGATGCACTAAATAGGCTTCACATGCTTCTTGTAGCGCCAACACGGCATTGCTCTGCCATCTGATACCATAGTTGAGACCCACGTAATACTCGGCAATCTCTTTCACAAGTCTGGCAAACGGAAGTTTTCTAATCAATAAATCGGTGTTTTTTTGGAACTTTCTGATCTCTCTTAATGCTTGGGTTCCAGGTCTGAATCTCTTTTTCGTTATAGCGGCTCGGGTGATGGGTATAGCATCTCCTGGTTCGTTTCTGGATACCTGTGAATTAGTCGACCGCCTACGAGGGACGGCAGCTGTGCTTCTGCCAATAATGGGCCTACCACCTCTCGAACCACCAGAACCAGAACCGGCTGGTCTTTGTCTAGCCGCGTCTGCTCGAGAAGCCAACGGATTTCGTTGTCCTCTTCCTGGTGTAGACATGGGTGTGTTGGAAGGATCAGGGATTTACAGAATGGTTATAAATTAAAAACTGATCCGATCAGCTTTCTATTTGTGTGTAAAAAAAAATAGCCAGCACTGAAAAAACTGAGAACCAGCACTGGTTCATAATGGACTATGTACAGGTGAAAATAAGACTAGGGCTTGAAAATAGCTTTTATGGAGACGACAGTATGCTTCTAGCCATACCAGGCTATCCTACTAGCGGGTGCTCTTCCTTAATTTGTTCTCTTGTGGTATTACTCAATATCATCGTATTTTCCATCCAACAAATCATTTAAACCATCTTGTATGGCAGCACTTTCCTCGTCCATGGGTGCTTCTGACAACTCCAACAACTTCTTGTCTCCACCCATGAGGTTTCTCATTCTCCATCCAAACTCCTTGAAACTACTCACATCCAAAACCCAACAGGTTCCAAATATCATCATGGACGACACACTGCCTGCCAAAAGCGTTCCTGTTCCCACGGCAGCCGCCGCATCGGCAGTGAAGTTATACCCGGTGGGTGGGGCATGGTTACCTTGGAAAAATGTCGGAAGAAACTGCCTGGACACAGTGGATTTGTAGGCAAACCGACTGGCGAAAATCGTCACGCCAGCAGCTCCAAGAAACAACAACATCTGCTGTTTTCGTCTTTGTTTGTACTCATCGCTTGCACTACTCAACTTGAAGTCTTTGAATACACCCTGCACCTTATCAAACACCGTTAAACTGACACCATCGGCTACTGACATTTTGCAATGATTAACTGAAAAAGATTCAACAGTCTGTGCGAAAGTGTACAATTGATCTATACAAAGGTAATAAAACATATAAAGAATAAAACAACTTTTTTTGATGAATTCCAGATTCTGGGTTCAAAAGACAGTTCTTGCACGAGGGAATACACGGGACAAAAAGAGTTGGGGGTAATTGAAGGAAATTGACTGGTTTAGATCTCTTCTTTGAATAATCCACCTTTCTTAGGGGAAACACTGATCTCATCATCAAAGCCTTCATAACTGTGGGATGCATTGGACTTCACTTCTGACTTGGCCTCGTCTTTCACATCTTGGGTCACAGACTTGGTGACGGGTTTGGTAGTACTGGTAGTACTGGTGGTTTTGGTAGGAGGTTTGGACTTGAAAAAGTTAGAAAGTCTCTTGATACGAGACTGCTTGACTTTCTTAGGAGTAGAAGGTGAAACTTTGGCGGGAGTTTTGGCGGAAACCGCGGCCACTGGTTCGGGTTTGGATTCTTCAACTGGTGCTGGTTCATCGGAAAAGATGGATGAAGTATCTAATAACTTCTTCTCGTTAACATCTTTTCTCAAGTGTTCGGGTAATTCCTCGTTGATTTCATGTTCTTCCTTGACTCTTTCAGCCAATTGGGCCTTGATATCTTTCTTGTGAGCTTCCTTGTCACTCAAGTGTTTGTCTTTGGTTTCAGACAATTCCTTGATCTCATCGTCCAATTTGGAATCCTCATTGTTGATCTCACCAAGTTCAGTATCAGTTGACTTTGTCAAATCTTCTACATCCTTGGACGTGGTGACCAATTCGGCTTCTTTCTCTTCCAATTCCTTGGTGTTTGACTCAATCTCTGCTTCGATTTGTGCTAATTCATCTTCCAATTCCTTCAATTTGGAGGTGTATTCGTCATTGTACTCAGTCAATTTGGTTACTTCATCATCCAACTCATTCTTGGCATTGGTCAAGTCCTCTAATTTACCGGTTTCAACCTTCAATTCCTCCAAAACGGGAGCAATTTCGTCGTCTCTTTCAGCTTGCATGTCATCCAAAACCTTCTTTCTGGAACCTATCAATTCTTCTTCTTCATTATCAATCTTGTCTTGGTTTTCCTGTTTTTGGACCAACAATTCTTCTTTGGCACTGGCGAATTTCTCTTCTTGTTCTTTCAATTCTGCCAACTTAGCTTGTACTTTGGCTTCTTCTTCCTTCTGATACTCAACAAACTCAGCGTCTTTAGTGGCTTTTGCCTCGGTGTTCTTGACAATCCTGTCTTGTTTGGCAGCTTCAAGGTCAGCCTTTTCTTTCTGTTTAGCGGCGTATGCATCACGTTTGGCTTGATCGTGCTGCTTGTAAGACTCCAACTTCTTCTTGTTGTTGACTTCATCGGCGTCTCTTTGCATTTTGGCCTTGGAATCAATATCAAGTAACACTGGCTTAACAATCAATGAAGCCATAGCATCCAATTCAGCTTGAGTGACAGTCAAACCTCCACCCAAATCGATTAATCCCTTCTTATTATAAGCAACTCTTTCTTCGCTTCTCTTTTGAGCAATAGCTAAAGCACCGGCATATTGTTGAGCTTGTCTTTTGAACTCCTCTGGATTTTTCACCGAGGCTAAACTGTTCAAACGATCATTAGCCTTCTCAGTGGCAGCCGACAACAAAAATTTACCAGAAATATCAGTGGCTTGGAAAGACTTGGTTCTGGATTCTCCGTTGGATTGCACCAACCCACTTCTTTTAGCGCTGGAGTTGGGGTTGATTCTGGAATCCATGGTCCTGGTGGAATTAGAATTAGCCAAACTACTAATCTTGCCAATGTCAAAAGTCTTATTGGCATCTTTAGGTAATAATCCGTGTCTGGAATCCTTATCTGGATTAATTCTAGAAGTCATGGTCGAGGTAGAGTTCTTATTAGCAGCAGAATAGATGGAACTTCCATTTAAGGTGGGAACACCAAGTTCACTGGCAGTACTTTTATAGGTAGCAGTGGTAGAATTGATGGAACCGTCTTTCTTGGTTTTGTAATCTTTCAATCCAGCCGTGGCAGCAGAGGCGGCTCCGGCATCCACAGTTCGGGACCATTCGTAAATCTTGTCCAACTTTGCTGCTAAAGCGGCTTCTTGTGCTTCGTGAGCCACGGTTCTTTCATAACTTGGCTTTACCGTCAAGTCAGTGGATGCGGCCAACAACGCAGCAGTGTCAGACGCAGACGAGTTGACTCCCACACTGGCAATGTTGGGACTACTGTAGACGCCCTGTTTCAATTTCTGCTGGTAGATTGCCTGTTGGGATAATGGCTTACCATTGGTCAGGTAGATAGAACGGGACATAGACATGGTTTAATATACCGTATAATTATCTCAAAAACCTAGACTTGTGGTCGATTGATATCAATTGAGTTATATAACTTCTTCTATTGGCTTTTAATTTCCAGTTCTCCAGTAAAAGAAACACAGTTATATGAACGAAATTTAAAAATTTCAAGTTTTTTGTTTCTGGCTCTACTTTCTCAGCAAAAGACCAATTGGGAAACAAGGGAAAAAATAGGGAAAAATTAACAAAGAAAGGGGGATAGTGCCGGTGGTTTGATGGTGTTATATAAAGCAGAAAATTGTTTATACGTGTTGGAAAATTGCCTATTTATAAACTATTAAAGGGTTTTATGGGGTACACTATTGCATATTAACTCGACTACCTTTTGAAGGCTCCATCCGAAAAAAGCAACGATAATGATGCTATCGCCGTGCGTGCGCCTACCGGTATCATTAATCGTAATTTGGCGTACGGTGTTTAATTAAGGTTCGAGGCGAAGGGCAAGCGTCCAGAATGGGTTTGCACCAGGGCCACGGTATTGGGAACGTCTACACAAGCACGTCCAGTTACCGAAAACACCTAACACAAACGGTGTTCTTCATCAACTGTTATCTGGAAAGCCGCAATTGTCGAGACTTTTTCATTATGTCATAATTCCTGTCTGATGATGCCTCGCCAATCGTAACTTCACCATTGCTTGCGACCAGCTTTTGTATTTATAGCTGGTTAAGTAGCCTCAAATACCATGATAGCAACCGTGGCGACACAAACAAACCACAAACCTAAAACCTACGAATGAAGAGATCATATACTGCGTTATACATTCATTTAATAGTGCCCGGTCATACGTCATACTCAGAACTAGTACCTGTACTAGAATCGATATTCATATCCATGCTGTAGCCAGAAACGCCATTGGCACTTCCACTGCCGGAACTGTTCTTTCTTCTGCCACCTCTATTGTGCAAGTTGGGGTTACCGTATATGATGGAGGTGGTGCCGTTGGAATTGACCTTATAATGTGTCTTCAAATGCTGGGCTAGATTATCAGATCTACTGAATTGTTTCTCACAATATTTGCAATGGAACGGACGGATATTGGAGTGCACAGATCTGATATGCCTTTTCAAATGTTCGGACCTCTTGAATTGTTTATTACAATCGGGACATGGGAATGGTTTACCTTCTTCCTCCAATTGGGTGAAGTTGATGGACTGAATGGTTTGTCTCAACACCTCTTCTCTATCAATCAATTGGGAAGTATTCCTTTGATACCCTGGTCCATGGTTGCTGGGGGAATGCGATGAGTTAAGTATACTGTTCTTGTGTGGTATAGCAGATGGGGAATCCTCTTCAATAGCACTATCAGAATCTTTTTGACTGACCTTCTTCTCTTCCACATTCAAATCGCCATTCAACAAAAGACTCTTGAATTCGCTCAAACTGGCGTTGCTATTGGTGGACTTCCGTCTTCTTCTCTTGTCGATGGTATTCACCACTGGCACGTTGGCATGGTTTATCATCTGGATAGAATTTCTGCGTTTAGAATTGATGGAATTCTTGATGATCCCCGTGGGATTGATCAATATCTCGTTATCGGTATCATTGTTCATATCATTGTTGTTAAGCCACACCTTGATGGCGTTGAAACACTCATTATTCATTTTGAAGTCCACATCCAGTTTAATTCGGTTGTACTGGCTGAATATACTGGATAAATTTGGGGAAGAAGACGACGACGGTAACACATAATCTTTAGGTAATTCTCTGCCCGCAACATTCGGACCTGTACTATCTGTGAATAGTGGTGGTGGTATCGACAGTGTCACCTGATTTAAACCGCTTGTTTGTGTTGCCGACGAAAGTAACTTCAACCCATGCACCACGTCTTCGTGAGGGTTATGGTTCTGCTTTCCCGGGAATACCGAATATTCACTGGCCACTGCCGGTTTCTCCTTGGCTACCACCTTCTCCGCATCCTTCTTCTTGGACTTCCTCTGTCTACCTTCATCCTTCTTCAGTTTCTGGGCCGATAACGTGAAAATGTCTTGGGGATTAATGGTGGGATTTTCCTGTAAACCCTTGCTGCCATTATATATGAATTCCGGACTAGGGGATTTGGAACTGGGCTGGCTGATGTTCAACAAGTTCAACTTCTCAGGTAAGCTAAAACTAGCCGACTTCACATGCTTAAAAGGTCTGTAATCGTAGTTATTTAAGTAATAAAAGTGATCATGGAAATCGTTCTTCTGGCCCTGGCCGTCGTTGAGTTCGTCGTTGGGACTGCTGAATTCAGGCGTCGTGTTGGAGGTGGTGGATAAGTTCTCGTAATCATCGTTAAAATACGTTTCATTGTATACTTCTTCAAAAGTGTCGATGTATTCGATATTGGAATCCAATAACGAGCCGTCGAGCGACCCGAGGTTCGAATCGATGTGTTCGTTCAAGATATCGGACATGTTAGAATCTCTGTTGTGCCAGAAGTTTCAGTAAAGTAAGTCGGCAGCTGATGATGTTAAAAAATAGATAGTTAAAAAAAGTTATCCGAATTTTGATGCTGTGGTTATTTAGATAAATAGGTTAATCTCATGACACAAAAATTAAATTAAATAATATCCGGATTGGCGCACGACTTTCAACAAGGGGGTGCACTGCACCCTCCGCCATACTTTTGATTAAAAAATAAGTATTAGTAACGGTGTGGAGTTTAACTCATGTGGCGATGTGATTACGAGTGATTTTACCTACGGGTTGATGAGATCTAACAGATACGGTTCGCTCCCGTCGACTTGACGGTTCTGAATGATTGCGCCATAACGATTGGTAGCGTGCGCGTACCACATATTATTATTAAACTGGAGATATAACCGGTTCGCAGATTTGATAAGATAGGAACTGATATGAAATTATAGGCCCAGTGAACTGATAGTGTGTGACTGCAAAATTGTAGAGCAGTGGGTTTGTGCAAACTCCACATGTGAGTTAGTGCCCGAGTTTTATAAAAGCCGTTTTTGTAGTTGTCATTTTTGTCGTCGTCTATTGACGATGAACGCCTCGGATAAGGCTCATCTGCCAAACTCGGCTGGTACACGCACAGATCCCCACAGAGTTATTGTTGGTCCGTTTTAAAACATATATTACTATATACAAAGCCTTAACCACGTAAAATACACCCTATTTGAGACTAGCTCAAAATTTTGATTGAAACCCTTTTAATTGAGGCCAAGATTTGTTGGATCTATGCCATCAAGATCTTTGACCAAACTATCAAACACATTTATGTTCATAGATGGATCGAATGTTTGACCCACACTCTGTAAATAATGCCATAAATCGTCAACGTTAACACTATCATGGTCACAGCATGGGGGCCGAATATTTGAATCCAAGTCGTGTAAGTTCAGGTTAACCCCATTCAAAATGAAAGTCAAGGTCTGCACTTTTGAAGTATCATTGAACAAGTTCAAGTTGATGACACCCATAAGACTAAGGTACCTTGGATCGGTACTGGATATGACTTCATCCACAGTTTTCACCAACTGGCTCATGCACTTGTTGATAAACCAACTGCAGTAAAACCGGTTGCTAAATTTCTTGACAAATTTCATTGAATAGTCGAGATATTGCTGTAATGCCATACTGAAACCGTCCAAAGTCAACAACTCATTAGCACCAATTCTTCCTTCAAATTTCTTCAAAAACAATTTCAACCTTACCACCAAGCTGAACACCAACAAAACGTTCTTTTGCACGGCAACTTCCATAGTCGCAACCACCACATACATGAAGGTGGTGTCGGATAAAACAACTTCATAAAGCTTTTCTAAACATGGAAGCATCCTTGTGAACATTCTCTTCAAAAAGTAAAACGATAAATCGTCTTCTCTCTTCCTGTCAAAGTAATTATACAATTGGTAATAGATAGAAATCGTGGAACCTTTTGTAATCAAATCAAATTTACAACTGACCATCTCAGCGTACGCCAGGTAACACTCATACTCACATGAAGATTCTGAAAATGATTGTAAATCCATTGCAATATGACTACCACTTAAAGACTCCTCCCATTCAAACAAATCGTTGCAGACGTCTTCGAGATTTTGATGAGTATTGAGGTCCAAAAACTTGGCTAGAAAACCTTCAATCAAGGGAGCACTCTGAAACATTGCAGTAAATGAGACAAGGATGCGTTCTTCGAACTTAAAATCGATCAAGTTACTGTTTTCCTCAGTAAAAGTAGGAAATTTGGTATCACTGGTATAACCAATCCCAAGAAGTTGGTTACCGATAACAAGAGCTTCAGACATATCCGCCATACGCACGAAAGCCCATATCTTTCTGCAAAGGTTTTTATTTCTTTCATCAATGGGGAAATCAAACTTGTCAGGATCTTGATTCAAACCCAAAGAACGACACGACAGGAATAACAAAGATAAGATACTATTATTCTCCTGACTGTTGGGCTCCAAACCAAACTCCGGTCCCTTGGTCCTGTAGACGTACATGAATATAAGTAATTGTACCACCCACAAGTTCCCCACCTTGAACAAGTTAAACTTATTAAGACACTCGTGTGCAAAAAACACACATTCCACATTAACTGGATTGTTCAACAAGAATTTTTTCTCTTGTACTTTCGAACATGGATCCTCAGAGATAAATGCCATTTCGTTCTTTTGTTCATCAGACGAAAACAATGTCAAGTAAGATAACCTTAGCATAATCAATAGCACCCCCAATACCGCATAGTCTATGTCGTCTGTGTACTTGATGTCTGCTTTGGTATCTGTCCTTTCATCACCAATAAGTCTTGTAATAGCCCTTCTAAAGTCTCGCTCATCAACAAACGGAGCCACAGGGTACACTAATCGAAAGAACATATCGATCAATTGCCATATTACCCGCTTGTTGGGTAAAGATAGCTGTATCTTACATAATAGACTGGTATCTGCACCATATGTTGCATTTGTGTTCAACCCCAAAGTCCTGGCACTGTCTTTTACAGATTCGGTAATGGCAAGCTTCTGTTGATATGCTTGTTTTACATCATTGCCCATCGAACCAGAAACCCCCAGGGTATCACAACAGTAATCCTCTGACTTTCCCGTCTCTAGGATCGTATTTTCGATAAACTTCCATATCATTAGTAGCGACATGTCCACTTTGAAAAATGAGATCCACCCAAAGATTCCAACTTGTTTTATCGAATGGGACGTCACATCGTACATCACATTGGAGTATCCTTCATACGCATTAAACTTGAACTCCTTTCCTCGAAACAACTGCTTTAATTCGGCATCAATGAATTTATGCTTGTCCTCAAGATCATATTCTGGTTTAAATATTTCCAGAGATGCAGCACTGGAATTGCTGGTGGTATTAGCTAATCTCAGATTGTCACTGACCACAGACCCGGTTGTCCCGGTTATATAATCGGTAGCACTAGTGGCCGAATCATAAGATGCAGGAGAAATGTTAAAACTCAGGTCATTTTCCCCTAACAGCTTATTGCCACTCGATGGTTTATTGATGCTTAACCGACTATCAGAAAGAAATGGAGCGTTATACAAATTATCAGCGGGACGTGTTTGTGGGACCTGTTTCTGTGGCGTATCATCGCCAGCCTTGCCTTGTATGCTAGCTTCCAATAAGATTATTTTTGTCTTCAAGAAATCCAATTCTGTCTCAATCACCTCCTGTTTGGGCTTTCTCTTTTTTGCCACCCCAAATTCACACACAGTGTTACCATATTTGACACAGGAGTTGCACGGCTCCTGTTTGTCGCATTTGATCTTCCGTTTCTTACAGAACGTACAGGCCGTTTTCTTCCCTGAACGTGTCATCTATATTGGTGATTAGCTGATGGGTTTTTTCTGTATTTTATTGGGTGCGGATTTTCAAATGAGTGAAAACCCGTAGATGGAGTATGCGGCATAGCATACATGCGGCTTTAGACGGTTTGCGTTTATATTTAGCGTGGCTTGGCCCTATTTAAAATTATTCTTCACTTTTACGATTTTTCTATATTCACAGTTATAGCATACTACGCAGTCACAGACACTCTTGCCAACGTCTTTTTGGCCATTCTGCAATCGTCTTTCAATAAAGTGTCAACACGGTATGTTTTCAGCCCCATGGTCTCACGTACATAACCTTCGTATTTTTAACACCCACTTTGGTGTAAAGCAATTGGGCCCGGTGGTTGAACTCATCCGTACACCAATAAGTCTTCTTGCACCCAAGACGGTCGGCTTCTGAGTACACGAATTCAATAAGCTTGCGTCCCACTCCAGCCAACCGATTTTTGTCACTGACATATAAATCGTTCAAGTACATGGCATCATCTACGGACCAGGTCCAGCGGTGGGTGAGGTAATGGGCAAATCCGATTACTTTCCCATCAGATACTGCCACGGCACCGTTAATGGGGTCAGTTTCCAGTAAGATTCTTTTAAAAAGGGTCTCGGTGGCCTCTTCATTTACCAAATGGAGCGATTCGTAAAACTTCAAGTACGAGTCTTCTTGTCCATTCCACAACTGGAGCCATTCCGGTTTGTCAGATTCCACAATGCGTCTGATTACAACGGCCATGTTCTTGCGCATATCTTTTGAGGCGTTGCAGATCCCTTTATATAGTTTATTTTGTGAATTTCGCTATGACTGATTAGGAAATACGCTATGACTGATTAATGGAAATGGGTATCCTGAGAGATTACGCGGGTCAATTGCTCAGCAAATGGGGTGGTTTATCCGAAATCTGTCATGTAAGTTCCTGAGTCACCATTGTGTTGTCTTATCTTATCTTGTTTTATCCTTGTTTATAAGGTTTTTCCTTCTGTTGTTCTCTGGTAGACTTTCTAGACCCAGACCTACTTTTTTGTAGTGCCATTGCACTCATTTGCTATTAGATACGTCGGTTTTCCCAGTGTGCTATTCGATACGTCTATTTCACCAGTCTGCCATGTCGTCTCTCCTATTTGGTACTCTTCTCTCGGTCTACCCCAAACTTCGCAATTTTTCACTACTGGCCATGACACCATTCGCCAAACTACTAGCCACTGTGCTGAAAAGAACGGCATTTCCTGCCGCCAGAACAGTATATCCCACCAGAACCATTTCATATACTCCTATTTTGCTAGCAAAAGCTGCAAAAAAGTCTAAAAAAGATGTGAAAAAAGCAGCTCCTATCGAGACAGAATCGGCTGCCGACATCTTCGACTTCTCCGAGTGCAGAGCCAAATTCGACACCATATTAGACAAATTCAACAAAAAGGCAACCGAAGTCAAGTTAGGAAAGACCAACCCCAACATTTTTGACAATTTGGACGTCAAAAGCCACGACGAAACCTTTAAATTCAATACCATAGCTCAATCTTCAATTAAAGGCCGTAATTTGATCATTACCGTGTTCGATCCAGACCAGACGAAAAATATTGTTTCTGCCATCTTGGACTCCGATTTGAACATGAATCCCACACAAGATCCAGCTCTGGGACTTTTAAAGGTGCCGTTACCTCCAATTACCACCGAAACAAAGAATGAACAGGTGAAACTACTCAAACAAGTGTTTGAAAAATTCAAGAATAACAATTCCAATTCGTTGAACGCCATTAGAACAGAATACAAACAGAAGTTCAAGAAGTTGAGCAAGAAGAATGATGACGACAAGAAGTTGTTCAGTGAATTCGAAAGTATCCATAAAGAGTATAGCGAGAAGTTGATGGCTCAGTTCAAGACCACTGAAAAGTTAATAACAAAGTAGTAATTATATAGCAGCATTAACATTTCAGAAACTGTACTGAATCACATTGTTGAAAAGCCTCTTGTGGTTTTTCTTGCACCATTTGATCACCTGTAAGCTGTCCTGTATGAGGCTATTCAACTTGGCTTCTCCAGAAATACAGTAAAACTCATAAGACTTATCTGAAAGCATGAACCCTACACAATCGTCGAACTTCAAGTAGGTCAATTTCCTATCCTCGTTGTCGTTGGTCAATGAGCTGATGGTGGTGGTTTTGCTGGTGCATAAATTGGTATAGTAAAACACTAATTTGAGCACACCATATCGATCAAGGTCTATATCACTGGAAACGTACTGATTGGAAACCTTGTCCTTGTAGATGTAGTGTATTAATGGGAGGGTGGGAAGCTTGTGGCTGGTTATAAGCTCTTTGTATAGTGTGTTTCGGTACGCTTCGGTGTCAATGATCTGATCGATCATCTTGTTGCTGATATCTTGCATCTTGAAAAAGTTGTTCTTGTTTGAGCTTAGAAGTATGATATTAATGTTTAGCGGATCATAGAAGTGACCATCCACCACAAGGAACTTGCTCAAATCCACTTGTTTGATGTAACAATAAAGGAATCCATTACTGTTAAAATTGGCCATACAAACCGGTATCCATAAGTCCTCTGAGATATTCTGGTGTTGGTTGTTGGAAATAAGTAGCAACAAATTTTTGATATCTCTATGGGACAAATTGTGGGTCTTTGGCTTCATCATACTAAGAATCTCGTCCTGATAAGCCAACATTCCAAAAATAAGGTCCAGGTCTTGCAGTTTATCACGCAGATGCAATAGTATCGAATTCAACTTCACCCTTGTGGTATTGGTGATCTTCATAGTCTTCCTGCTGTTGTCCAACAATGAGCTTAAATAAAAATCGATTCCTAATTTGAAATCGTCCAGCAATCCAAATCCATATGTCAATTTCAAGCACAAGTCGTCCAAGTTTCTAAAATCCAAAGTGGTTAGACTTTTCCGTAGATCGTAGTTCATTCTATTGGCAAAAAGCTTGCTGATGACGGGCTTGCTGAGAATAGAAAGCAAGTACTCGTAGAGTACGTTCAACTGATTCATCAACATTGCATTTTCGTTGGTGTTTTGATCCAATGCCATTTCGTAACCGATTTTGGTAATGGACACAAAGATAATAGGACTCTTGTTCAAAATCATGATTTTCAACCCCTGGTAGTCCACCGTCTTGATCTCTTCATTCAAACTCTGCTCAAACAGAGAAATGATTGTGGTGATTAAACCAGAGTATCCAATGATCAAATCATCGGTACCATGAAGCGAGTATACTGGCTTACCCGAAACCAGAAATATCATGAAATGCTTGAGCTTTTGGTGGAATTGGTCATGGTCCAACTCCTTCTGTAGTTGAATCATTTTTTCCATATACTCCCGTTCCTTTTCTACCATTGTTAACAGCGTCAATTCGATTTCTGGGAATATCGATAACTCCAAGTATGATTTCCTGGGCTCTTTGTCCCCAACATCTTCGGTTATGGTCCGCAAATCGGGTCGTATAAGCCCATTGAGGAGGTTCTGGAGGTTTTCTTCATCATCAAGCACAAACGAACCGCTTATATTGGAAGGAATTGTGTCCAAATGAGGGTCTTGGTCGGACTCGGTTCCCGTGACGGGAGATCCATGCACCAGAGTGGTTGTTTCGCCTTCAATTGTGGTATCGGATACAGCCTGCGTGCTTTGACGTCGTGTTACTGACGGCGGTTCAAGTTTAGACATAGTTAAATTTATTGACGCGGAAGAAGAGATTAGAGACTAGGTGGTAGCTACCAGAAACAGTATATTAAATTCGATCCTCAGCGTCTGAGGAACATGTACCAAATCAAGAACACAAACAACAAACCGACCCCCACCACTGGTGCATACTGTCTAAGCATAGCTTCAAAGTTGATCTGTTGGGCCTTCTTCCTGTACTTTATGGAATCATTTCTCAATGTGTTGGACAAATCACTCATTTTGTCCAAGGAGTCACCTCTGTACAACAAGTCTTCAATGTTCTTGGTCATGACTTTCTTCACGTCCGCCAAATCATCGTTCAATCTATCCAAATTGGACTGTGCTCTTTGATCCTGGTAAATCTTCTTGGTTTTGCTCAAAAAGTTGTCGAACGAGCTGAACCCAAACGGTCTGGCGGTCTGGCTCAATGCTGCTTGCCCATGACTGTTGTAAAACTCATGTGACACCTCTGATAAATAGGAAAATGCAAGCTTTCGAGGATATGTTTTATCACAAATGCACAAGTAAATGATGTTGTTGGAGATCAAGTAATGAATGCTGTATTGTCCTGACTCAATTGTGGCCTGTGTCTCGGAATTGGGGGTGATCCGACTGATAAGAATCTTGCACTTCTTTTTTTGCTCTGTCAAAGCAGGTTCACTATTATCATCGACCGATCCGCATAACGGGAGCGCTAAAGGGGTTAGTACCAGCACGTGACTTCCTTGGTGTTTTGTTGTGTTCAAAACTTCCATTCAAATACATACAATCGTACCTGTATATCAAGGTTGATTTGACCATTGTTGTTCGAATCGATTTCTATCTGTGACAATTTGCGAAACTTCAAAAAAATAGCATCACCGAAGGGATTAATTATAGAACACATGGATTTGTCAAATTTGCGGAGCAACTTGCCGGATTCCAAGGCCGTCAGCAGAGACTCTGTTGGGGAGATCAACCGGATTCTCGCAGGCGAGTTCAAAAATGCCGCCAAACTGGTGACAGCATTGTACAATGTTAAAGAGCGAGAAAAGACCAGTCATGGAACACAAGGCCAAACTCAGAAGCAGGCGTTTGTGAAAGCCGCCAAATCAGTGGCATCATTATACAGGTTGAGCCACAGTTCCAACGAACTCAACCATTTGAACGGGTACTCTTCCTGTCTAGACGATTTGTTGAAGATTATACTGGATGGAGGAGATGTTGAGAATTGGGCACTTACAAAGAGAGCAGAGATAAATAAGCACCACTTTGGCACAACGGAACTGGAAGAACCCACCACGGTTTCACCAACTGCCGGCAAGAGGGTTGACGATGAAGATGGCAGTAGAAAAGACGAAGAAGTGGTGGCTTCTTCCCCAGTATCAGATGCGTTCCAACTCCCGAAAGATTACGATTTTTCTTTGGGAGATGACCTTGTGCTGCCTTTCCAATTCAGGCAGAGCTTCGCTCCTTTATCGGTGACACACAGCCAGCGGCAACGTGCTAACTGGATGCAAATAAAAAAAGAACGAGAGGCATCAAAGCATCGGTCTGATGACAAATATGAGCCGGTGGATACAGAAGAAGGCCGCAAACGTAAGGGCCCCGAGAAATGTGAAAGAGGGCCAAGGAAAAGAAAGGAGTAGAAGCATACGATTTGGTAACGAACTTGCATCAATTATATATGGTATTTATTGGTATACAATCTATTGTTAGGCATTAATATAGGCGTCTTTAATGAGATTAATGGTCAAATAGCCCGTCAGAGTTATCATCATACTCATCCGAAAAGTCTGATTCGGAATATGAACCCCCAGACCCCGATTCATCGGAAGATTCAGACATTTCATCCTCTACTATACCTTCTAAAGAAAGGCTCAATAAAGTCTCTCCTTTATGTTGACTTCCAGCTTGAATTTCGTGGGTACCTTCGACATTACAGTTGGTCAATTTGACCTTGGAATGGATGGTTACTTCAGACCCTATTATACAGTTTTCCAATTGAACGTCGTCTTCAATGATGACATTGTCCATTATCAAAGTACCGGTAAGTTTGACCCTCTTACCAATGACACAATTCTTACCAACGACGGTCTTTTTGACGTTGGTTCGTTCGCCCACTACCGTATTATCTCCTACCAACGAGTCAATACCCACATTAGCTGCCGCTTTATCTCTTGCTGCAGGTGGTTGCTGTTGTTGTTGGGCCTTTTGTATGGCCTGCTGTTGCATTTTGTATCTATTGGCTTCCATCAATACTGGAGTGTTGTTAATTCGGAAGAAGGTGGCGATCTCGGGAATCACGAGAAACGATATCGTCTCGTATGCCTTGGAGTGTCTCCATGACCTTCTGGCAATGTCCCGGATAATCTTGTTCACGGATCGGCAATTGAAATAGCTTTCAGTGAACTTATCCTGGTTTTCATCGAAAATCTGAAAGATTTCTTTGGACCCAAAGAATATTCCACTATTTAATAGTTTCTTACTGATAATGGAATTGGGGTATCTCCAGCACATTTGAGTTCTGATTTTTAGTGCTTTGTGGAAGTCGATATCGTCAATGGAGTACACATCCAAAAGCTTGGCCTGGTCGTCACTAGACTCGGCATAAATGGTGTAGTTGCCCTTGAAGATCTTCTGTTTCTTGTCCTCAATGTCCAAGGTATTTCTATAATTCACCAACAACCCCACATCCCCATCGTTCTTGTTTCTGTACGACTCAATCAACACCTGTGGCGGCAAGTTGGTGACGAAATCACATGGCAACAACACAAAGTTCTCAAATGGCCCGATAGCGTTCTGTTTGTATAAATTGTAGAGGATTGACCCGCTGAATTCAGATTCCATAGTCAAAACATCGATTGCAGTTCTGTAAGGAGACTCTTCTTCATCAGGTTTGACGCAATTGCCCAATTTCAGCATGTAGACGTTCAAGGCCCGTTCAATTTCGTCATGACACTCATTATTAACCACTAACGTCACCTTTGGAAAGAATGCCAATTCACACCAATCTAGCACTTGCTTGAACATGGGAGTGTTTGCAATGGGAAGCAACGCCTTGGGCTTACCAGAGCTCCGCACACTGGAGAACGGTGACAAGTTTTTACCCGGACCACACAAAATAAATGCATGAAACTCCATCTCGAAACCACCTGGTATATATTAGATGTGTTAGTATAAGTCTTCTCAGTGAATCATAAATTTTTCTGGCACTTTGTGCGAAACCACACGAAAAATCACCCGCGCAATAAAATTGAAACATTCACATAAAACTTGTTTGCCACTAAACAGTTGACAATGAGTGAAGATGATCCATTACTTCAAGCGTTAAACGAAGATACCGGGGCTGGTAACATCACCAACGAGGTGGAAGATCCCGAGAGAGAGAAGGCATTGAAGAAGTTCAAAGACAAGTTGACGGAACACAGAAACTGGGACGCCAGATTGAAGGACTTGAGAATGAGCATACGAGACTTGGATAAGGACTACGATAAGACCGAGAACGACATCAAGGCATTGCAGTCTGTGGGCCAGTTGATTGGCGAGGTGTTGAAGCAGTTGGATGACGAGAGATTCATTGTAAAGGCATCCAGTGGTCCTAGATACATTGTTGGATGTCGTAATACTATTAAGAAAGAGAACTTGAAGAATGGAGTTCGGGTTTCGTTGGATATGACGACATTGACGATCATGAGAATTTTACCCAGAGAAGTTGATCCATTGGTGTATAATATGACGACCTTTGAACCTGGTGAAATATCATTCAATGGAATTGGTGGATTATCTGAACAAATTCGAGAATTGAGAGAGGTTATTGAATTGCCGTTAAAGAATCCCGAATTGTTCACTAGAGTGGGTATCAAGCCTCCTAAGGGGGTCTTGTTATACGGTCCTCCTGGTACTGGTAAGACGTTGTTGGCTAAAGCAGTGGCTGCTACTATAGGTGCCAACTTTATATTTTCTCCTGCTTCTGCTATTGTCGATAAGTATATCGGAGAATCGGCTAGATTGATCAGAGAGATGTTCGCATACGCCAAGGAACATGCCCCTTGTATTATATTCATGGATGAAGTTGATGCTATTGGTGGTAGAAGATTCAGTGAGGGTACTTCTGCTGATAGAGAAATTCAAAGAACATTGATGGAATTGTTAAATCAAATGGATGGGTTCGATACTTTAGGTCAAACCAAAGTGATCATGGCTACTAACAGACCCGACACTTTGGATCCGGCTTTACTTAGAGCTGGTAGATTGGATAGAAAGATTGAAATTGCCTTACCTAACGAAGCTGGTAGATTGGATATTTTCAAAATCCACACATCTAAGATTGCAAAGCAAGGGGAATTCGACTTTGAAGCTGCTGTGAGAATGAGTGATGGTTTCAATGGTGCTGATATAAGAAATGTTATTACTGAAGCCGGTTTCTTTGCCATCAGAGATGAAAGAGACTATATTGTCCAAAATGATATAATGAAAGCAGTCAGGAAAGTTGCCGATGTCAAGAAGCTTGAAGGTAAGATTGATTACGAAAAATTATAGGGATTCCTACTGTTCTAATATACAGTTTGAACGGTGGTATTCTCCAATATATACAAGTTTAAGCTAATTACTCTTTATCTAAATCCTGAGTTTCTTTGATCAAATTCATGGTCTTTTCGAAGTCGGGTATCGTACTGGACGACAATGTATCTAAGTGTGCTAAAATGTGGGGGTTGTCAATGCTGTTCAAACGGTTTGCTATTTTTTCACCAATGAAATCCTTCATTTCTGGTGTCAAGTCCTTAACCTTCTTGGCTTCATCTGCTGCTGCCTTCTTAGCCAAGTAAATCTTTTGTTCTTTAGACAACGGCATTTCTGGTGGTGTTAATCTTCTGGCATCTAATTCTGTCAAAACCTTAGATTTATGTTTGGAGTGTGGGTTTCTTAACTGCTTCATGACAGCAGCTGGGAAGGAAGGGATTGCAATGCTTTGGAACTCGTAGGTCTTCTCCAACGCCACCTCGACATTTGTGGATAAAGGACCGTCTTCGGGTTCTCTTGGAGGTGCGGGCCATGGCACTTCGATGTTGTCGTGATGTTTGATGAATCTTCTAGGTAAAAATCTCTTATGAGCCTCATCGAAATATCTTCCCTTCATCACCACTTCGTCGGCCACCAAGTAGTATGGATTTCCTTGAGCATCCACATCTTTGGCTGCCAATTTCACGTGGTCTCGGGGAATCTGTGTGGGATAGTCGATGACATGGCTCTGTTGTTGGTCAAACCATTCTCCTTTGGGGATCACCTTTTTTTCACTGATATCCGACAAGTAAAGGGTATCGAACTCGGGAGTGTACTGGAAAAGTGTCGTTATTCTCCCTTTATGTTCTCCTTTGGTAATATATACCATATCTCCTTGAGCTAAACCCACTTGTGTCATATCGGTCTTTCTCTCTGCTTTGGGAAGAAACTCATGGTGCTGCTCAAAACTGGGCAAAACGAACCGGTTGTTGCTCTTGGTCTCTTGGGCACGTAATGCCTTGTTCAACTTCGAGACGTCTTTCTGGAACCGCCTTCTTATACCGTTAGCAGACATGTTTAGTAGTGGTGTACAGGATCGTTTTATTTGTTCAACTGAAAAATTTTTGTGAGACAATATGGTGTGGGCACGACCAGTGAATAGAGGCTTCATTGACTAGACTTTTAGTATTGGTTATGACTTGGTACAAATGATCGGTACAAATGGCTGGCGCTTATTACACATGGCTAGTACTTATCACACCGGTTAGTACCGATCACACCTGGTTATGAACTTTAGTATACAATTGATATTATGGTACATATGGGAGCAAAGAACCTTCTATGCATCTTCATCTACTCGGTGCAAATATTGATAAACTCTTGTTCGTTGACTAGAATCGTTAGTATTGGACACAGCGGAAGGTCTAGGTTTTCCTGTGGCGTTAAAGCCTTCTCTTATACATACTTTCTCCATCTTCATCCAAATCAAACTCGTCGATCATGGCCCTCAACTCATCGTCGGACAAGTTTTCTCCCAACTCCTTGGCCACCCGTCTTAGATTCCTCAATGTGATCTTGCCGGTGCCATCGTCATCAAACAACTTGAACGCTCTTCTTATTTCTTCCAAAGGATCTCTATTGACGATCATTTCCCCCACCGCCTGGAAGAAATTCTCGTACGTTATCAAGTTCCGGTCATCAGTGTCGTACTCGTGTATGATATCCAATACCTGCCTCTTGGACAAGTCAAACCCCAAGGCCCTGAAAGCTACTTTCAACTCGTGATAATCCAAACACCCATCGTTGTTCATATCGAACAACGAGAACGCCTCTCTGATCTCCTGTTTTTGCTCATTCAACAATTCTGCCTTCAAGTTGCCCAATCTCTTCTGATTGGCGGTGCCGCTTCCTGTGCCTGACATCAGTGTTCAACGAATATGTAGAAGTTTACAATTGAAAAATCAACCCAAATAAAAAGCGCGTTTAGTTTTTATACTTAGATGAATGGAAGGCTTGAATATAGGACTGCCAGTATCGGTGAAAGGTAAGCCTTGCGTGGTTCGTTTTGTTGGTAAAACACAGTTTGCCCCCGGAACATGGGTCGGGGTCGAGTTAAATGAGCCAATTGGCAAAAACAATGGGTCTATAAATGGCGTGGAATACTTCAAATGTGCAAACCCAGGAAATTACGGTTTGTTCGCTTTGCCGTCAATTGTGGAGAAAGTACAGGGACTGGGAGAGAAGGTTGTTCATCAGGGTGTTAGCAAGGAAATCTTGGTGATAGAAAAGCTCCAGACGAAGCTCCAAACGGCAGTGGCTGAAATAAAGCATTACAAGACACAGGTGTCACAATTGCAGGCTCAAATTGACACCTATAAAGATATGGAGACGGATTTGGAGCGGGTCATTGTGGATAGAGACTTCTTGGACACCGAGAATCGCCGAATCCAGGAGAACTTGACGGCATTGCAACGGGATTATGATGAGTTGAAGAAAGAATTGGTTGCGGTGAGAGAGGAGTTGGAAATCAATAAGGAACTCGATTCTGAGATCAAACTTGCGGTTTCAGACACCGATAATATCTACATTCTTTCCCAGACCAACAAGAAGCTCGAGATTGCGTTGGCCAATGTGAAGGGGGTGGCCCAGAGTCGAGAACTTGAACTATTTGATGAAATTGACCAATTAAAAAAGGCCTTGGACCAAGGTGTTTCCACTGATGCTTTTGAAGCTTTGACTAATAAGTTGATGAGGGCAGAGCTGACGATTTCTGACTTGAAGGGCCAATTAGAGTCACTTGACAAACTGTCGGATATCGTGGATCATTTGGCCACTGAAAATGACCAATTGACCGCTGAAATCAGCCTGTTGAAAGCTCAGATCGACGAGTTGGTCGAACTCCAGGAACTCGATAAGAACTTAGAACACCACCATGGCCAAATTGAACAGGATCTCCGTCAGACTATCCATGAACTCGAGAAAAAACTTGTAGATGAAAAAAAAGACAAGGAACGAATCGATCACCAAAAGAAAGAAATTAACAATAAGCTTTTGAACTTGCAACAGCAGTTGGCTG
Source organism: Yamadazyma sp. yHKS699 (assembly GCA_030580295.1). Classification (NCBI taxonomy): domain Eukaryota; kingdom Fungi; phylum Ascomycota; class Pichiomycetes; order Serinales; family Debaryomycetaceae; genus Yamadazyma; species Yamadazyma sp. yHKS699. The sequence goes on along the minus strand of JAKTSQ010000028.1, from coordinate 77,898 downwards.
ATGGCAACACTAAATCTGTGGATATGAATTCGAATTTGGCCAAGAGCCTTCAGAACCAGATTTTGGACTCGAACCAGAAGACCCGTGATCTTAAATACACCCAGTTATTGTTGTCAATATCCCAAAAAAAATTGGACTTATTGAACCAACCTGGTGGTGGTGTACAAACACTAATGGTTCTAAGTCCGCTTGAGCTCTTGAGGGATTTGTTCCTTGAAAGGGGTCTGGGCTCTTCATCTGTCGCTGACAAGGTGAAATTTTGTCAGGTAGCATTTGCATTGGAGTATCTTGGACGGGTGGGAAAAGACCTGGTAGATGCGACTGGAAAAGAACTAGCAGAAGTTACAACAGACGGTATCAACGCAACTGTGGATGAGCTTCTTCTTCGTATAAGGGACGATAATGTTGTGGCGTATCACACTGAAACCATTGAACACCTTGCCCACGATTTTATGAGGTCTATTGAAAAGAATATGGCATTTAACAAGGCGTGTTTGCATTTTGTTGCCTACGAGTGTCAAGTTCTAGACAATTTTGTGTCGTTGGCGACGCCATCCCACGACGCTGATGTGGTTGTCCAGTTGAATGAGAACGTTGCTCAGTTACGGCACCAGTTGAATTCCATTGTAACACAACTGGAAGTGTTTGAGAGATATGATATAAAACTCGACCCCACCATAAGAAAGACCTTGGGCGAAGCGTTCGGGAGCTACGAGATTTCTTTGGAGACGTTCGCCGATGATCAACATGGTGTTTTGCAATCGCTCAACAATAAGCTTCTCCGGTACAGAACAGAGCTTAGCACCCCAATGACGACGATTCCATACGAACCCACGCCAGAGCTGGAACAGAAAGTAGCACCCCAGGATTTCCAGATGAAGTTGGCAGAGAGAGACAAGATGATCGAGGACTTGCGGCTTACGTTGAAGCTTCTTGAGAATAACATGTCCAGTATGACAAAAGCCCACAAGTTGAAATTGAAGGAATTGCAAACGGCCATGGATCGTGTGAGCGGTCAATATGACCTGCTCAAGCGGGAATATGACCAGTTGAGGTCCAAAAACAAGTCTCTTGAAGCAGAACTTCAAAAGCTTATAAGTTCGGGAAAGTACTTTGATGTCTCGTACGTTGGGGGCAGATTCGATGACTTGGATACCGAAAGAGCGTTTGTGGATAATGTAAGATTACTAGAGGAAATAACCTACTTACGATCACTTGTGGGCACCAGTGCAGTTGATGACTTAACGTGGTTGGAGACGCCAATGAAACCTTCGAGTCCGTCTTTTACCCCGCCAAATATCCAAACAGTTTCTCGACACCTTCAAAAAATAGCCAGATCTGTTGGAGTTCTTCCCATTACCAGGGGTAAATGGAAGCCCAGACATGAAAATCCCAAGTTTGTGGTTTCGGCCATCGAGTACCAGCTACGATGCTATGAAAACGATAGAAACCGGGCGTTATCCTTGTAGCCTGATGTATCATGAAACAAGCTCATCGTTATGAACTAGCAAGCTTTCTCCTGTTCTTTACCCTCTTGGGCCACTTTGTCACCCGGTCGATGTCTTTTCGGGGATACAACCATTCCAACACCATGTAGATGAAAATGTCCACCACCACACATAGCACGAATAATTTACCAGCAATTACTCCGCAGCAGTAGTACTTCTTGAACCGCACCATCAACGACTTATTGATTTTAGTATAGTCCAACGACTCATACACATTCAAGGTCCTGTTGGCGACATCTTCCCAACTATACATTTTCGATACCTCGTGATGAAACGTCGAGGTGTCGACATTCCCACTCTTATACTGGTGGATGGCATTCAAGGTTACTTTTACCAAAGAATCCTCATCTGGTTCAGCAAAGTTCATCATATGGTTGGGCAACACCTCAGGGATGCCCCCAACCTTTGTTGTCACCACAAATAACCCACAGGACGCTGCTTCCACGATCACAGTGCCAAATGCTTCTGTCAAAGATGCGTGTAAATAAATCTGCCCTTGCACCATGATATCTCGAACCTCTTCGTGCTTCACCTCTCCAATAAGCTTAACTCTTTCTTGTAGAAAGTACTTCTCTCTGGTCTGCTCCAAGTCCAAAAACTTAGGCCCATCTCCTGCTATCAAGAACCGCACCAGGGGATCCGCTTGACATATTCTGGGAATAATGGCCGTGAGAAGGTCGGCTCCTTTATTGGGAAACAACCTTGATATCACCACAATAGTAATGGTGCCATCTTCCGGAACCGCGGGGCCTCCGGTCTTGGGAGCGAAATCCTCGGAAATCACGGCATTGGGGATCACAGATACACTCAATGGGTTCAAGGACGCTCGTAGCACCGTGTTTTCTTTGCATGTGTGGGACACACAGATGACGTGGCCCACATCGCTAAGAGCAAACTTTACCACCTTATTCCCCAAGATAGACGAAATATCGGCAAACCCGAACAACGAGTGGTCGGTAAACACTGTTTTCATGCCCATTGTTCGCCCGTGGAAGATTGCTTCGTGGCCCAAAGATGACATAGATCCATGGCCGTGTACAATATCGATTTGCTCTCTAATGAAGATATTCCGAAGAATGGGGAATGCCAGGAACACGGTGGGGATTGTGGTGCTTCGGTAGACCGTGAAAAACGGTACGTAGTACACTTTTAAGCCGTTTGTTAGGGTCCGGACCCCGTTTCTGTTGCCGTAGTCGTGGGTGATGATGATGACGGAATGGCCCATGTCTATGAGTTTTTGTGACAAGTGGTAGACGTGGAACTCCACACCGCCGGGCTGGGGGTAGAAGAAGTCTGTGACCATGGCGATGTTGTATGATTGAACGGTTGAGTCCATATTGGCAAAAGCATTAGTTCACTGATAAATGATAAACGCGATGAGAAATGAGATAGCCACCAAAGATATGCAAGAGGTGTATGCGGTACAGACTCGATGGGTGGTAAAAGCTGGATATACGGTGTAAGGGGGCCTGGTGTCTAGTGTACGTGTTAATTATCTGGTGTAGGTATTAAACTGAACGTGTAATAACTATACGTCTATTTACAAACTGTTGGCAGCTTCTCAGGCATACGCTTCCCGGGGCAACGACGCCACAGACGTCTTGAAGTTGACAATGCACTGCTGGTAGTCCCAGTTGCTCTGCTGGCACAACATGAGCCCGTACTGGAGATTAAGGTTCGTTTCCAACAACACTTTTACAAGTATGTCCTGCTGAACCTGGTTCAACATGGCCTTGATATCTGGTGGTAAATCGGCAGCGGTAGGCCCAGTTCCTGGTGGTGGTGTGGGTGTGTGGGGCACAGGGGTGACTGGGTGAGCTTGTGGCGGCATTTTATCGGCAGCTGGGGCGGTTTCTGGCTTCTTTTTGTTCCAGGCATCGGCACCGGCAGGACTTCGTATAATCAAGCTATCACTGGCCACAATCATGGACCCGTTGGCCCCCGGGATCACCACAAACGACCGGTCGAAACTCTTGTCGCCGAAGGTGACCTTTTTGTTCCGGTTTTGACCAAACCGAGACTTATTGTGAGGTCCTTGGTTGGCATTATTCACCCCTTCCAAATTGTCGGGTTGGGCTGTTTCTTGAAAAGACCCATGGAGGTTGATCAAAATCCCTTGTAGTTGGGGGAACCGGTATGCCTCCATGCAGAACAAGTTGGGCTTATTCATCAACTCGTGTTTTGTTTTGGGGAGTTGTGAAAATGCCTTGAAAATGTGTTCTTGTCCAGTAGATACCCGGGCCATTCTGGACTTGGATGCAGATATTTTCGTCAAGTTTCTGGAAAACGGTAGATAGTACCCGAAATCTACCATTTGATTGTTGTCTATAGGGTGTGGATGGCTCATATCCACCAGAATCGAAAACTGGGATTCTGGTTGGTAAAGTTGCATCAACCCTTGCCTGTTGGTGTCCCATAAATTGTAGAAGTTGGCCACGAAATTTGTAGACATGCTCAGAATCTCTTCGTCCTGAAAGAACATGGCCTGTGGATTAGGGTATGGGAACGATAAGTGCTCGTTAAGAGTAGCTTCGTTCCTAACGATTTCCCCATTCACCACTATTAGTCTTGGGAACGACTTCATTAATTCTGCTTTAATTTCTTCGGGATTCACTTGGTTAAGTAATGGGTTACCGCCTATTATCAATTCTCGTAAGTAATTCAACTTGTTTCTCCAGGTTTCAAACGTCTTCAATCTGGAGAAGTTGTTATTCTGTAAAGAAAGGTTTTTCAACTCTGGGAAAGTGGTGGATAATGAAGACACGGTAGTTAAGTCGTTCAAATTATTATTAGATAAGTCGATACTTTCGACTTCGATTTTGAGCTCATCAGCCACTTTCATCAATGCTGGGAAGAACTTGGACGCAATGGATATGGAAGCAAAGAACCCCTTGGACGCCAATGTTGGGTCTTGTTGCACTGCCGTCAAATTCAAAAGTTTCATTTCTGGCAGGTATCTTGATTTCAAAAACTGTGTGATAGTTTCAATGGTGGAATTACCTGCGGGAGTAGTAGCAGCCTTGGCACCTATACCTTTGGTGATCTTTAAAGATTGTCCTGCAAACTTCACCCCCGACCAATTACACAAATCATCGGCGTCTTTCATGGTCTTGACGTACCCTTTTAAGATTCCAGTTGCCGAGTCCACACTGGGGTTCAGCACCACAATCCGGCACTTTCTTGAAATGAACTTGATACAGTCATCCATACCGGCACCATTCCACCCGAGGATTTCTACCGGCACGGAGTTATTTGACACAAATTGATTTATACTCTGTGAATTGTGCTGGTAGTTGTTGCTGTGATTGTGGCCATTCTGATGGTTATTCTGCCCGAAACTTGAGCCCTGTGTCTGGTTTTGGTTGTAGTTATTCCTGTTGCCATTGTTATTGCTGTTGTTGTAAGAACCACCCCGTCCTCTTCCACGATAACTCATGATGTTAGCAGAACAATAAATTGGAAAACGAAAAAATTGAGAAGATGAGAGTTGAGATTTTACGGGACACGCTTTTACAGTTAATACTATGAACATAGATAAATAGGGTGGGTATATAGACAAATAGGGTGGGTGTAGAGATAAATAAGGTGAGCACATAGGTAGATAGGGGTCACAAAACTCTATATCTCCTTCTCGTTGTTGAGAGTGCCGATGACCTTATACTTGCCGTCAAAGTGCTCTTCCCAGCTGTTCAAACTGTCCTTTTCTTCCTCCGTTAAGTCCTTGAGGTCGTCAATTGGTTGGTCTAGCGGCGTGATCAAGTCCAACTCAAATGAGTTCTTGGCCAATCCCCGTGAAGCATCTCTTCCAGCAAAATTCTCGTATGGACCTCCAGGGCCATAGAAACTGGCCCCAAGACTTACATCGAAAACACGTCCCTTGACGGCCATGAAGATCTTGGGGTCGTCTGTACCATTGTACTTGACCAATGTCTTGGGGGTGAATTTCCCCTCGACCACGGGCGGCTGTTGATCGGTGGTGTCCATGGGGTTGATGCTTCTAATATCTGAGAAGATATCTTTCACGAGATAGAGCACCACGAGAATGATGATGATGGCAGTAATCATTGGTTTTGTTTTGGTGGCGTGTCTTGGTTTTGAGTTTCTTGTGTTGTTCCTTGTTCTGTAGTTGCAGCGTCGCTTTGTCTGTGTCGCCTTTGCGTGAGCTCTTGTGTTGGGTGATTTCAACTTTTTGTAAACTCATATGATTGCACTCGCCCCGCGTCGCACCAATTTTTTGCACACTATTTTGGGGGCACCAAATTAGGCTGGTAGGCACGGCATTGAGTGCCTAGATGGGCCACCATCGTCACAGTGATAGCTGTACACCTAAACAAAATGTCGTGTCTCTACCGTATTACCTATATTTCGCACCCGCACACCCACCCATTCGATGCCCACTAACACCATGGGAAGAAGCATAACATCTTTGGACGACATCACCGTCAACAACGTGGCGGTGTTGAAGAAGATCAACGACCTCTCCTTACCAGCAAAGTACTCTGATGGCTGGTACAGGCAAGCGTTAGAATCGGATCAGATCGTCAAGCTTGCGTTCTATTCAGAATTGCCAGTGGGAGGCATCAAAGCCAAACCAATCAATTTAACGGGAGATATGACGAACATCGAGGCCGTCACCAACGCCAAAGTGGTGCCGAAAACTGTGCCCAATGCCGTGTATATTGAGAGTTTGGCGGTGTTGAAAAACTACCGTAATTTGACTATTGGCACTCAATTGTTGAATTATTTAATAGACCAAACCAAACAGAAGTTTATACATGAAATCTACTTACACGTGCATGTGGATAATCAAGAGGCCATCGCATGGTATAAGAAACAGGGATTCGAGGAGGTTGGTACCGTTAAAGATTACTACAAGGCCCAGGGACTTGAAAACCCGGACGCCGTGACTCTCTCATTGAAAGTTTGAGTTTAGTATATAATGACTTCACTCTTCATCTTCATCTTCGGTGTCGGTGTTGATATCGGTAAATACACTTTCGTTGTCGTCTTCTTCTCCTTCTTCCTCATCTTCATCAATCTCCTCTATCTTGGATTTCTTCACTGGAGCACCTCTTAAAGCTGCCAATGCGCCTGCCAACGAGTCTTCTTCGGGATCAGATATATCTGAGTCGGAGTCGTCATCAGAGTCATCTTCCTTCTTGCCTAAGAGCTTGTCTTTGTTGATAGGCACTGGTGGTGGAGTTTGTACTTCCAAGAACACTGGTATATCGATATCGACTCCAAAGTACGAGTTGTTCTTCAACACAATCCGGTATGGGTATACGCCGAGTTCCTGGGGTGTTGGTTGGGCCAATGGCACTATCAACGTGCCAATAACCACGTCTTTACCCAATTTCCACGACTCTTGGTCTAAGGAAATATTGCTCAAATCAGCATTAGACAACTTGATGGCTTCACTTCCTTCCACGATTCTGTTATCCTTTTGGTTGATCAACACACCGGTCCAGTTGTTCACCACATCATCTGGAAAGTAAGGGCAGTAGCTGTATGGTAAGCTTGGTTGAGATTTGTTGACAATGGTAGGATCTTTCATGAAATCAATAGAATCCTCATCTTTCAAAAGTTCCTCCTCGATATCAGGGCTTGATTTCAATTTGGGCGACTTTACCAAGAATTTCAATGTCAAATGGGCTTTGGATTGTGGCGTCACCACTTCTTCACCTGGCACTCTGAATTCGCTTTCAACAATCCTCAAACTGGCAATTCTTTCTGCCACTTCTAAAGACTTCTTGAGCTTGGATTCGTCTTTGATTCCCAACACCTCAGACGCTTTCACGTCTTTGGTGAACAACTTACCGAGTCTCTTGACTGGTTGGCTTTCAACAGCCTGAGCCTCCACGTATGGCAATTGTAATAAATCTTGGTACTTCCCTGTTGGTTGAACGGCTTGTACCATACTCTTTTGTAAGTCCAAAGCTGCCAATACAACATCTGGGTGTCTAAACGGAATAGCAATATCAACAAAGTTTTCGATTAACTTGGGGAACAAGGACACGATTTTCAACTTATCATTTTCAGCCTCAGCATCACCGTTCACTTCCCTCTTCAAGTACTCTGTAATCAAATCTTTGATCTGATTAGCATGCAAGTGATTGAAGCCGGTCTTGATTTCTTGAGCTTCACAAATCAAGTCTAACAAGTCAAAAGGCGTAACCACTTTTCCAGGGTTTTTATCGGTCAAGTATCTTACAAAAGTAGCAGCAGTTTCAACATGTAAACCTCTAGAAGTGTGAGACTTGACGTTATTCCACCAGCTTCCCACAACATAAGGTAATACTCCGCCAATCAAAACAAAATAGAAGATAATCATCACAGGAGAGTATGTTCCTTCCACCAAAAATTTGGGCAATGCAATACCATGGGTAGTGTCTTGTCTTCCATCAGGGTGTCCATATTTCAAAAAGTTTTCTCTGGTGGCTTCGTCGGTTAATGCCTTGTAGGCCTTGTTCAACCTAATGTAGGCTTGTTCGAATTTCTCCTTTGCTGCCTCCGTCAAGTCCTTGGGCATTTTGTCCGGGTGGAACTTCAACGATAACTTTCTATAGTGACTCTTAATTTGCTTGTCGGTGGCGGAGGAGCTGATGTCCAAAATTTCATAGGGATCAAAAATGGTGGTGATGTCAGCAGTCTTGGTCATGTTAAAAGCAATGTAGAAGAACACAGACCAACCAATTAACAACGTCAAAAGCGTCTTGTTGAGGATTCGATCGCTGGTTCTGGATTTATGATATTTGTCAATAGATGCTTGATTCAACTTCAACGTCGAGTGGTTTTCCACAATGGATCCCTTGACATGACCATTGTACGACAATGGGTCACTTGTGTCGACCAATCTAAGGAAATATCGGATGGTCAATGGGACAAGAATAAGACTGAGGATGGCTAACACAAAATATGGCCACACCTCGCCTTGTTCGTCATAAACGTATTCAGAAGCCATTTTTGCGGTGTATCAATGAATAAAGCTAGTATTTCCGTTTGTGTGATGGACCCTTACGAACGCTTTCTGTGATACTCGAAAGAGCAAGTGATAAATGACAGCTGTCAGTTGTGAAAAATGAGTTTCGACTTTTTCACAACGCGAATCGGCAAGAATAGTGTAAGAGAAAAGAAGTAGCGTAACAGGACTTAGTTCTTATATTTAATGATGGAATAAACGTATTGGGTTCTCAACATAAACGAGGTCATGGGAGTCAGCAGCTGCAAACACGGCCTTGTCCATCACAGATCCAGAAGGTGCAGCAACAAACTTGACACCAGATCTGGCAGCTCTATAAACGTTATCGGGGAATGGGAAGAAAGCATCCGAGGACAAAGCAACGTTGGTGTTCTTGCTTATCCATTCAGCTTTTTCTTCTGCGGTTAATGGAGTTGGGAGTTCTGCAAACTTGGATTCATATTCAGACTTTTCTGGCTCGGTGGTGGGGATTTGACCAGTGACGTACAAGTCAATGGCATTGGATTTTTCTGGTCTTTTAACACCTTTAGCCCATTTGAATCCCAAAACACTTGGGTGTTGTCTTAACCACCAGTTGTCAGCTTTATCACCGGCCAATCTGGTACAGTGGATTCTGGATTGCTGGCCAGCTCCTAAACCAATAACCATACCATTTTTGGCGTAACAAACGGAGTTGGATTGGGTGTACTTCAAAGCAATGGTAGCAACGGTCAAGTCGATTTTACCTTGTTCTGTCAAGTCCTTGTTGGCAGAGACAATTTCTTTGAAAGAAGATCCTTTGATGATGGCATCATTTCTCTTCTGTTGTAAGGTGATACCATAAACTTGTCTGGATTCTAATTGATCTGGAGTGAAGTTAGGGTCGATCTGTAAAATACAGTACTTACCACCTTTCTTCTTTTGCAAGATCTTCAAAGCTTCTTCTTCGAAACCTGGGGCAATAACACCATCACTGACTTCTTTGCTGATGATTTGAGCAGTTGGTAAATCAACAATATTAGATAAAGCAATGAAATCTCCAAACGATGACATTCTGTCGGCACCTCTGGCTCTGGCGTAAGCATTGGCCAAAGGAGATAAGTTTTCAATGTCTTCAACAAAGTAGATTTTCTTTTCCACGTCAGACAAAGGTAATCCAACAGCAGCTCCGGCAGGGGAAACGTGTTTGAAAGAAGCAGCAGCTGGTAAGTTCAAGGAAGCAGATAATTCCTTGACTAATGGCCAGGAGTTAAGAGCATCCAATAAGTTGATGTAACCGGGAGAACCAGCCAAAACCTTGAATGGTAAGTCTCCTTGGCTCACAAATGCTTGTGCCGGTTTTTGATGAGGGTTAGCACCGTATCTCAAAGGTAATTGACTTTCATTTTCAGAGTATTGTTTTCTGAAATAGTCAGAGATAGCAACATCATAGTCAGCAGTGTGTTCAAAAGCTTTCAATGCCAATTTGTTTCTTGTTTCAGCAGTGATTTCACCTTTCTTCAATTCTTCGATGAATTTAGCATAATCATTTGGATCAGACAAAATAGTCACTCTCTTGTGGTTCTTGGCAGCAGCTCTTAACAAGGTGACTCCACCAATGTCAATTTCTTCCACGGCTTCATCAATGGTAACGGCGGCCTTGGAAACAGTTTCCTTGAAAGGATACAAATTACACACGACGTAATCAACCTTGTCAATCCCTTGGTCTTTCAAGTCAGCTTCATCACTTTCCAAGTCTCTGGCCAAGATACCACCATGGATCACTGGGTGTAAAGTCTTGACTCTTCCTCCCAACATTTCTGGGGCGTGAGTAATGGAAGAAACATCATCAACTGGGAAACCGGCTTCTCTAACCAATTTAGCGGTACCACCTGAGGCCAAAATTCTGACATTGGCAGCAACCAAGCCCTTAGCTAAATCCAACAACCCAGTTTTGTCATAGACAGACAAGATAGCAGTTTTATCGAAACCCATCTTTTAATATTGATTAGTAGGAAAGATAAAATTTTTGTATTGTAATTTTTTTCGGGTCAGGTGCGATAAAATTAACTAGAGTCAAATAAGAAGAGTCATGGCGAAATCAATTCTGGGGAACTGGGACTCCACGTTGGGTCAAGGAGTATCGGGCGTTCACACCAAAGAAAAAGAAAAAGACTATGTTGAAACAGCCAATCAAAAATCTTGTCTATAAGTGAAATAAAGTTCACTGAAAAAGAGATCTACACCGTTAAACGTAAAAGAAAAAGATAAGATGCAATTTTGTATTCAATATTGTAAGCTACGTTAACAATCACATTGCAAAAAAATCAGAAAACCTTGTCCAAGGAAAAGCAGTAAAAAAATAGGAAAAGTATCTTAACCCATTTATTTTCTGTATCTCCACAAAGATAAGGTGTTGTGTTTCTTCCAGGTGTGGAATTTACCAGCCTTGGTCTTGTTGTACAAGTGACCCTTGTTGATACCTCTGGATTTCTTACCAGCAGAAGTAAGACCTCTAGCTTCTCTGTGTTTGTGGACTGGGTTGACAATCCAGTTGTATCTAGCATCTCTTCTGATGGCCTTGTGTTGAGGGTCGACCAAGATGACTTCGAAGTACTTGTAGGTGGAGTCTTGGTTAACCCAGTAAGAGTTCAAGACTCTCAAGTTAGCAGCTCTTCTACCGACTCTGTCTTCAGCAATAGTTCTCAAAGATCTTTGGTATTTCAATTGAGAAACACCTTCGTTGGTTGGCTTACCGTAAGTAGCACCCTTTGGAACTGGTCTCTTTCTGTTACCTCTTCTAACTCTGATTCTGAAGATAACAAATCCTTGCTTGGCCTTGTATCCCAATTTTCTGGCCTTTTCTGGTCTAGATGGCTTAGAAGCTCTGTGGATAACAGTCTTTTGTCTGTATTCCCAACATCTGACTCTGTATAAGAATCTCATGACATCGGATTGTTTCTTTCTTTGTAATTCTTCTAAGTATTTGTAAGCACCCATCTTGAATAGTTTAACTTGTAGTGAAGTATCTGAAAATTTTTCACTTGTATAGAGTCGCATCAACATCTGGCTGTCGTGTCATTACCGAATAAATTTTTCGGTCGTGTGGTCGCCGCGGTTTTCTGGTGAAGATTTTTTCATCGTGCTGAGATTTGTCCGTGTCCAGGTAAATTTCAGAACCGCTTGCATCATAGGGTTTTGAAACTTTTATTGAGCCAATGCAAGACGTGGCGACCTCCAGCATTGTCTATTGTGCTTCAGACGTGGAATTGTTGAATTCGGCATTTTTAGGCTCATGTGCATGGTTTTGAATTACTTTTCTAAGAAAGTTGCAACAAAGGAATCTCCTTTTGGCATACAAGGCCTTGTACGGTCGTCGCCGAAAGATTAGCCACGGGTGAACCCAACTACCTGTATGGGTAATTAAGCTTCAAATAAGAGCGACGCATCTGTGGGCCGATTTCGTTATAGGCTGCAAATCCCAATAAAAAGTAAAAAAAACATGAAACTGGGCTAGAAGGCCAGAACAACTGGTTTGAATGTGGTGACCATCATTATGGGCTGTGGCATCAAGTTAGAAACAGATGAAACTAACATTGTTGGCATTCCATTTGGGTTTGACGAAATTCCGTTACCGGTGTGCTCCCCACTAGGCCTATTTTCGTTCCCCAAGATTTCAAATCTTGTGAGTGTTCTTATGCATATTTCTTGCATGATTTTCGGAAAGTTTTTTTGAAGCCCTGAGAGTTTTAAAAAAAAATTTTGCATTGGCATCTGTGCTGTGGGGTAAATCATACACCAAATACACCCAATAGCCATCGTCGCCAAGCTCCGTTATACATGGAATTTAGACCTCTACTGGTGTGAATTAAACCGATATAGTTTCTAGAAGCCAAGTGCCCTGCCGGTCGTTTCGTAATTTGTAAATACCAAAAAAATATGCCATCGTGCCTGCTGGAATTTATTTTTAAAGCACCGAAACAGGCGACAGGAAAAGTGTTTCCAGAACTTTTTGTGCGGTTTCCATGCCGTAATTTTTTCCCCATTGTTTTTTTTTACCTGACGACCGATGCCGCTGACTCAATTACGAATGGAGCCGCAATTGGATGTTTAGATTGTTTTAAATCGGCCCTCTTTGTCTGTGATTCGTGTTCAATGCATTTTGTCTAAAACCATCAATGTATCATACCGGACTTAGGAATCCCTTGTTCCATTCAAACATGAAGTCATATCATTCTTTGTAAGTTAGACAACACCGGAATGTTTAAATATTGTCATTTCTAAACAATAAAAATTAGTACCTCACCATTTAAATCCGTTCCCAAATAAGACACGTAAGTACGAAAGAACGATTCTTCTCCGAAAGAAATGGTTCCTAACAATGATGTAATGGTATGATTTTGACTAAATAAGAAACACAGGGCATCCCTCGTAACCAAAAAAGAATTCCTACTCTATTTTTATTACCCCCTCCCCCATCGCATCCGTTACCGGCTGTTTTCCTTTGCAGCACCCTCGTTTTTTTTTTTTTGCCACACTAAAAAATAAGACAATAGATTTAGTTTTAAACAATTGAACCATGATTGACTAGTCATTTAAAAAGCATTTGAAAAATTTTCAATAGGAGCCGTAGAAAGCATCGGCACGAATCGCGATATCACGTTGCACTGAGGAATCACAGTTTGATTCATGAAAAATTTTTCCCCCACACAATTTCTAGAATGAAGCCCCTGTTCTCATGGAAACTCCGTGGAAGCAAAATAAACTAAATTAGTTTAAAATAGACTAAAATGAGTCAACTATGTAATTGAGTCAGAGCAAAGGTCATAACGTAGAGCACCGATTGAAACTACATAATAAAGACAAAACAAAGTTTAGTGTTGATATTTTGGCACGCCTAAACTTGACTCACAGTCGAATCTCTATCAAATTTAACTCTAATCATAATAACGACTACATTTGTCCACATTCCAATCACTCCAATCATAACGCACAGAAGGAATTTCAAAGATAACATTAAACAATGGCTTTTCCACGGCATGTTTTTAGTCATCGGTAGAAATCAACATCTGTCACTTTTGGACTTTTGGTAAATTGAGATTTGACTCTCTCTTAGGGATGAAAAATTCTCTTCAAATTTTTATAAATGGAATGATACTAATTCTTCTTGGTTTTTTTTACCCCTTTTCAAGCGGCTCACATATTGTTCCATAGAATGCCTATTCATCGTCATAGAAGCCGTCGGCCATTCCGTTGAATGGATTGTGTGTAGTAAAGTGGCTCTAATAGCCGGGGTTAAACTGAAAATATACCCCAGACTCAATATTTTCTTATGACTGCATTTGGTTGATTACTTTTTTCTCCTTTTCTAAAGAAATCCGTATTCTGAAACGGGGCGACGTTGTACCTCAAAAAGACTTTTAAGCTAAAATTGTTCTTTACCTCAAATGATGACCCCTAAACCCCTCTGCAACGGAGAGCGGCATAGTTGTACAGACAATGTAGAAAGTTCTAAATTACTTGTTATGGTTAGTTTGTTGCGAAAGCCGTTATTGTTTGGGCATCAATGTTTGTTTTGAAAAAAAAACTATTAGTTATAGAGATGGTAGGTGATGACTAAATAGTCTAATGAAAAAAGTCCACTATTTTCGATGGTAAATACGAATATAGGGAAATAGCCGGTTGTTTACTCACTTGGATGCCTCATAGATAGTGCAATTGTGAAAGATTAAATCTTTACTTCATGTGCAGCGGTGGGCTGCATAAAAAGAAAAAAAAAGAATTTAAAATACTAAAATAAATTAAAAAAAAAGAATAAATCTATTAAAAAAACAAAAATCAATTCCAACCCAAATTTATTTAAAGTAGATGAGTTTCCTGGCTTTTTGCAGTTATAAACTATCTTTTTCAGTTATCAATAGAGTACCACTAGTAGTCATCATCTACTGTTTTTCCATTGACCACTCATACTACATATAAAAAAAAATAGCATGGATAATGGATAGGCTATACTCAAAATCAATAGTTATAGACTCCGGTCCTATAAAAGAAGAAGAAGAGTTCTGGGTACCAGAATCAACCGATGGATTTTCCAACACCCAACCAAATGCAATTGATACTCCAATAGCTCCGTACACGCTATCAAATCTTGACAGCCACGGGTCTTATTCTTCTCAGCTGTTCATGTTACCATCGGTCCACAACACCCAAAACACCCACAACCATGGAAGCATTGCTAGCTCCGTGGGCCCTTTGGCTGGAGAGAGGAACCTACTGTACACGTCTACCGGTCAACCAGAATACATGTACTTCCCTGCTGGTGATGCGGGATTCGTACATCCGTCTTTCGGTCTGATTTCTAGTCAACAGTCACGTCTATCTCAGTCACAGAGTCAGCTGGATCCATCGGTTCACAGTCATCTGATCAGCTCTATAGTGATACCAGAAAGTGGAGTGTTGCCAACTTCTTTTAGTGGTTCGAGTTTTTCAACTGAACAACAACCAAAATATTACCCTGGAAGCTACAGTGGGTACTGGGGCCGAAACAGTTTGGACTCCAACTTGACGCCGGGGTCTAGTTCAGCCCAGGGCGCCAATTCGAATTCGGAAAATAAGGGCTGGGTAACATCGTCCAGCACGTTGTCGCCCCAAAAGGAGTCATCGCCTCGTTATCCGGGGTCAAGTTACCAGGCACTTGAGTTCCATGAATTCCCTCCGTATGACATTGCCCACCATTACTTTCTGTCGTCGCTGAAGCCCCTCAACGGACAAGCATATGACGAAACCCCTTCACGGTCCCAAAATTCTAATTCTTTCCCAACACAGCCACTGGATAACTACATAGAGGCCACTAGAACATTCTCCCTCACTGATGAACATTCCCGTTATCCCGACTTAACCACCATGGTGAACGACAATCTTGTTCTCCCCATGGTGGAAGCCCAGCACTTTGACCCAACGATTTGTAACGTGTGTGGGAAAAAAGTCAATCGGGATATGATACGTCACTTGAGGACCCACCACCCAGAGCCCCGCTTTCGGTGCATGTTCACCAAGGGCAAGTGTTCCCATAAGTCACAAAAGTTCAACCGACCTTATAATTACAAAAAACACTTGTTGAGCAAGCACTTCATATTTGATGATCCGACTGTTCGGAAACAGAAAAATCTCTCTCAAAAAGTGAACTGTTGGGGAGTGTGTCAGTGTGGTGAGCGATTCATGGCCAATGACTGGTTGGAGACCCATATATTGACGAAAAATGACGATGACCTTTGTCCACATTTACGACCCTAGGATTCCACGATTCTAGGCTGGTCAAAGTCCTGTAATATAGCACGGCGTATTTTCTGGAAATTCCGGCACTATTTTTCAACCATATTAGTGACGGAGTTAAAAAAGAACAACTGGGTTGTTTATTTTTGGAACATTGAAACAAACTATCTTAAATAGTAATAAAAAAAGTAGAAATCTTTGCCTCTTTTGAAGAACTACACCCATACAACCCGATGGGTAAACACTGGCACAGCCACTTCACTTATTGATCAATTGCTTTGGCTTCCATTATAGCGGTTTTTTCAGTTGATGGTAATAACTTCACCAACTTACTAGCAATTTCTTCCACCTTATTGGAGTGAAAAATACTGGAAAGCACCGGCAACTGAAAAAGTTTCACGAAGATTCCTTCCAGAAATCTTGCATGTTCACGTTGTCCAACCAAAAGTCCAGGCCTCAAAATCAACGTAGACTTAAAATCCAATTCGAGAATCTTTTCTTCCAATTCTCCCTTAATTCTCAAATAGGGAACAAAGCTTGTGGGAGAAGCCCCAACTGTTGAAATGAGCACGAACCTACTTACCCCATTGGCCTTTGCAGTTTCTGCAAATTTAAGGTTAGTTCCATAATCAATCTCTTTAAACTTTGCAATACTACCGGCATTGGCCTTAGTGGTTCCAAAAGCAGAAATGGCCACATCTTGGCCTTCAAAGTTGTCAGCATCAAACCATTTGGTAATGTCGGTGTCAATGACAGCCTTGATCTTGTCACTTTCGACCTTCAAGGGTCTTCTTGTTAAAGTAGTAATCTGTTTAATGGAATCGGTAGCGACTAATTCTCGTAAAATACTGTCTCCAGTTAATCCTGTAGCACCTAATAATAACACTTTCATAGCTTGTACGTTTCTTAGTGGCGTTTTTGGTAATTTCGGTTAAGTATACTGAGTTCAAACTGCAGTAATTGTAAACTTGCTTCAAAAAAAAGTGAGGCAAATCTGGTTTGTGGCGTGGTGTTTCCCATTTTGTGTCATTCTTCAGTATGTCATTCATCTGTTGTCAATTCTGTATTCGTGTTATTCTTCCTTGGTAATATTCGGGTTTGCCCATTCCCAATGTTAAGACGATCTACCATTACCAGCCTAGCGGGGCTGCTCTCTGCATGAAAAAGTAAATTTCTAAGCCTCATTGCCGTTTTCAGCTTCCCTCACACTTAAAACAACTACACGAATTAAGCCGGAGATTGAATAAAAGCCAAGATACATACCGGGTGTCTACAGAGGTAACAAAACGAAATGAAAACAGAGGGGTTGGCATTTTATTGCATTTTTTGTACAGTACATTGGTTACTTTTTGGGATTTAACCTTGTGAGATGCTCTTCTTGAAGAGTTGTGAAATTCACAAATTCCACATAAATAATTCCATTACATATACGTAAAATATGTATGTAAAATTACGGAATCAAGTCATTTCATGAGTCAGTTCTAGACGTTTCACAACTCAATACTACACTGGTATTGACACTAAGGTGGCTTTGACACCAAGCTGGTGATGTCACTGGTGTGTCGGGGTCATTTTGCAGTCACTTGAAACTAAAAACTAAACTAGTCTAAAAACCAGTCTAAAAACGCACGTTTTTTGTTCTTTGCATACTCTTTTGTATCTCAGTAGATATACTTTTCCAAGTCTTTGGGCTCGATCACAGTTCTGCCCTTAGGAAACTTATCCGCCATTATCTGGCTGACAATATTCTTTGTGGCAACCCCAAACTGCGACGCCGTCCAAGCAGAGAACCCAAATGCAAACCTCGTCCCCCGAGCCATGTCAAAGTACTTCACCGTCAACCGAGTTAAGATATTCTTGGGCTTGTCTCTCTCGCCCACAACCACATCAGGGTGGATAATGACCACCCGGTAAAATCCCATCTCGGACACCGCCTTCTCCTCCAAAGCCTTTGTTTTGAAGACTTTGGAAAACGACGTTTCACTAACACCAATGGTGGTGTATAGAATAAAATTCTTCACACCCATTTCTTTGCCAGCCTTAGCAACGTTGTTAATGGCATTGAACTCGATATCGTGGTAGTCTTTCGCATTATATGAGGGAGAATCCAATCCAAACGTACTAATGAACACATCTGTTGTAGTGACATGTTGGCCCCATTTTTTAGGGTCTGATTCCAATCTTGATTCGATTTTGTTGCTTGCCACAAGTGGGTCTCTCCTGCCGATACTGATGATCTTGGAAATTGGGGTTGTAAGCAACTGCTTTATGGTGCTATTACCTATAGGACCAGTGGCCCCAATTATCGATACACTCATTGTGGAATAGATAAGTGTCCACAAACCACCTTTTATACAAACGGGAAGCTCAAACTCCGTTTTGTCTCAAGACTGTGTCAAGACCCATACACCAGAAAATTGCACTCAAGTGACGCGATTAAAAACACGTGACACAGCCTTCAGTCCTTGCTCAATCACTCTGTTGAAAATCATTGACAAAGGCACAAAGTTATGGAGACATTGCTTTAACTGTCGACCTATAATAATTATCCATTCAAAATCGGTACATCCAATTGGCAATCCACCAGACCCAACAGCTTGAACCATCCACAAATGGCGGACTATAATTCTCCGGCGTCCGACAACAATAACGATTTGTCCCTGTTTGAGCAACAGCCTTTTCAAGTTTATGAATACACCGACGACATGTATCGGAACAGTAAGCATCAACCATACCATTACCCTGGTGCTTCACACCAACTGGAGTATCCACAGGATTCTGACCCCCAGCAATATCAATTTCACCCCTTGCCACATACCCCACAATTACCGTCACAACTCCCACAAAACGATGTGTCTGACAACATATATAAGGCTCATTCCCACACCAGTTCACTTGGCCAGGATCAGTATGGCCACGGGCACATGAGCCCGTACTACTATCAGAATGTTGCTGACAATTCTCAGTCGTCGATGGACAAAGATGGACCCCGGTATTCCGAGATCTATGACCGACAAAACAATGGGTATGACCCCGAAGCTGTCAATATCAGTCCTAATGATAGCACTGCTAAAAGGAAGTTGGGTATGTATGACGATGGAAATAAGGGAAACGGGTTTTCTTCAGGTCCTGGTGTCAAGAAAGAAAACATGTCTAGGCCAATGAAACCTGTACGACAACATTCCAATCCCAATATGCCCAAGAGGAAAGTGAGACCACAATTAAACAAGTCTTATTCTTACAGCATTGATTCAAACGCCAATTCTATGTCAAAGTCTATATTTGACAAGAAGAAGCCCAATTTTTACTTGAACCTTGACCATTTGAAGAATCCCTCCATACAATCGTTCGACAGTAACACTTCGAACGCCCCCTTGAGCAGTGGACTTCATATTCATGATGCTGACTTGAATTTTGATGGAGATCTAGAGAATCTTACCCCCAGTATGAAACCACCAGGCACCAAAGAAGACGATTACTTTGACAACTTGTTAACACCTTCGAACCTACACACGACCAATGATGGTACCGGATTTGATTTCTATGTGTTTGACAATGAATTCCATAATGATGATGAAACTTATGACAACGAAAGCTACTACAGCAATACAAATACAAATACCCATATCAACAATGCCCACACCAACCCTGGAATCAACATCAACGAGTACCATCCAGGCTCCTATAATGACCATGACAACAACCACCACGACATTTCAGACCAAGACCACTTGGGATACAATTTCCACGAACATGAATCTTTTGAGGCCACCCAATCACCTGCCAACGATCAGAAGCTTAAGTTCACGGAGTTGAATATTGAAAGGAAGTCACCAACGACTCCTCTATCCAATAGCCCCACATCCCGGTCACCCAATCTTCTCCGTACTCTTTCCAATCAAAGTACCTCATCGGCGGCGTCCGGGTCTTCTGCCAAAGACAATACAGGATCCATGTCCTCCAAGAAAAAGAAAATCCCCAAAGGGTCAACCTGCACCATATGTGGCAAGTATATCAGCAGAGACCTATCAAGACATCTTCGAATTCACGACGAAATTGGAAGGTTCCGGTGTGTTTTCCCCGAAGACTGCAATCACAAAACCGGCAAGTTCAATCGTCCATACGACTACAAAAAGCACTTGTTACACTTTCACTTTGAATTTGATAACAAGCTGGGTAAAACTGCTAACAAATTGACGGATAAACTTCCTTTATTCGGAAATTGTAAGCATTGCAACTATAGATGCACCGCAGCTGAATGGCTAGACAATCATGTGCTCACGGAAAATACCCAACACCGGTGCCGTTGTGTATCAGGAGAGTCAAACCCATCACATTAAACCGCTTCTTTTGACGGCCGTTTCTCGGTTTACGAAGATTGGCTGCGAATTAGTTTGGGCAATAAATCTGCGCACTTGAGCAAATTTCGTTTCCACTTTTAATCTGTCAAGAAGTCTCTCAAGAAATACATATAAGAATGCACTTCTGTAGATATTTTCTACTAAAGATATTTCCACACAAGCAAAATGGATATGGATATGGACATGAGTCTGAGCATGAGCAGCATGAGTGATCTGATGGCCAGTATGAGCATGGATATGATGAGTATGGCTAGCAGCACCATGTCAATGGCAATGTCTAGTGCCTCGGCCACAGATGACAGCTCTATGAATATGGATATGGCTTCTATGAACATGTATTTCACAAAACTGTATCATAATTACCCTGTGTTATTTGAATCGTTAAAAGCCAATAATGGTGGCCAAGCATTTGGGATCTTTGTGTTGGTGTTCTTTGTGGGAGTATTTACCAAGTTCCTCGAGTTTTTAAGGAACTATCTCGAGCAGAAAGTGTGGGTTAAGACCACCGCACCACGTGGTGATTCTGAAAGAACCATAGATAGCGAGTCTGATGATGACAAACTTGGCCAGGTGCAACCCACCACCTCCTACAGTGCTTCCACTATTCCTGCAATGTTGATACGGAACTGTATCCGGTTGGTGTTGATATTTGTGCCGGAAATGTTTGGATTTGCCTTGATGTTGGTGGCTATGACCTATTCTTTGGTATATTTCTTTGCAGTGGTATCTGGTATTACCATTGGTAAGTTCATATTCGAGAGAATTAGTGATAGGCTTCAATTGGTACAGGTACCAACATTACAACATCATGGTTAACGCAAAATGCATGTAGATAGTATACAATTTAATAGACACATTTCTGATAGACTTGCCGAGATATATAGTACTTCTATTTGACTTTGTTAAGGAGATCGTTGTACTTGGAGATGTTGAACGATGAGCCGTTACCATCTGCCAACTTTTCACTATACAACAATCTTACCATGTTCGCCCTTTCTTCGGGTGAATACTGGATCAGAGACTCAGGTAGTTGGTTCTCGTTGATGGTGAAAAGATTGAAGTACCGAGAAGACTTTTTAAAGTCAACCTTCAAATTACTCTTGTTGAGATTCTTCAACATCTGCTGTAATGTGACAATATTGATCAATAATTTCTTGATACCATTAGCGTTGATCTTGTTGATTAGCCTGGATCCCTGGATGAGTAATTCGTTCATGTACCCTGACATTCCTACCATGATTTTGGCAGTTTCCAGCTCATCAAGAATTTGGTTAACCTTGTTATCCATTGAAAATAATTCCTTGTTGAACTTGGCTATGAACGGATCTGCATCACCAGGTTCATTTTTCAAGACCCAATCTGTTAATTTGAACGATTTGGTAGTATAGTATATGGCCTTCAATCTCAAATCATACCTTAGAATTACCAAAGAATTTAACTTTATCTTTCTGAAGTTGGTTATTATTTGTTCGAACTCTTGGTACTTTTTGCTGTTTAGCGAAAGGTAGATGTTCAAATTGTCAAAGTTGGCATTGACATTGTGATTGGTAGTATTGGATTCTTCCGTTATCTTCTTCTTACCGTTTTCGAGGAAGTTCCAGTCATGTTTTAATCTTTCAATTATATTCAAATCTTGCTCATAATTGTAGTTGCTTTCCTTCCCAAGTCTCGGAAGCCACTTCAATATGTATGTAGACGTTAATAGCAAATGACATACCTGGTTCAAAGAATCATCGTCCAATAAGTCATCCTTGGTTATTTCAAGTATATCAGGACTCTGTAACATGAGTTCGATCTCCTTGTTGATCAACTCATTGTTGATATCATCTGCCTTTAAGATCAAGGTTGAAATATCATTCAACGCCGGCGTCTTTAGCCAATTGCCGAGTTTCACGTGTGATGACCCAACTACACCAGTATAAAATTGGTCATAAACATGGTAAAATTTTTCGAGAAACTGCAACACTAAATCGTTCAATTCATGACGGTAAGTCAAAGATGTGTTCAACACGTCACATAAAGTAATAAAGAATTTCTTGAATTCGAAGGAGTTTTCATATACCTGGGAATCATCAAGGTTTATAGTATCACTCTTGAAGCTAGAATGGAATTGTGCTTCGGTATCCTCCACCAACCCCATGATTTTGTTAAATTTGGCATCAAAAGTGTCTCTTAATTTGGGTAAGAACGATATTTTCATGAAGCTATCAAAAAATTGGATCGCCATCTGATTGTCGGGTTTTGTCATCTTTTTGTTGTCATTTATCAAGTTTGTGGTACTTGATACAAAGATCAAGAAAAACTCTATGATGACCCTCATATTAAAAACATTAACCGGCACCAACACTTGTAAATTTGACTGGAATGATTCGTCCTTGATGTACAATTCTTCTTTGAAGGTTCCAAACTCATCGGTCGATTCCATAAGATTTGGAAATTTGTTGACCAAGCTCTTGCTACCAAAGTTGATATTGTCGAATTTGAACACTTCGTCCAAGCTGACATGATTCTTCTGTATTTCACCAGCTGATTCGGTGATATAACTCAACATCAAGTTCGATAATTCGTTTTTTATGACGTTCCAAGCACCTTTCAAGTCATAGTTCAAGTCAAACTTCTTTGCAACTTCAGTGACCAATTTTTGCTTCTGCAACACCATCAACGACTTGATGAAGATGGACCCAAATAGGTCCTTCAAGATTTTCACGGAGAAATCGTTGAAATTGACCAACTTATCATCAAACTCTGTCTCGAAATCCACCAACTTATTTAGCTTATTCAATTCATGCAAATTCTTCAGTTTTGTTTCTTCAATGGTTCTGTATAAAAGACCATGAAACTCTTGTTGGTTCGATTGAGTCAAAATCTGAGTTGCTTGCAGGAGTCTGTTCAATTTGGAAGCCGTCATCAACAATTGATAGATATAATGATAGTTCTTTTGACTTCCTGACAAGTCAAATGTGAGATTGAGACTTGAAGACTCCTTAGCAAATAACTCCGGCAACTCACCATCAATAAACCCTTTTATTAACTCATTGAAGCATTCACTTATCTCATTCAAGTCCAAATTTGCAGAATTGTAAATATATTGCTCTAATCGGTTCAGCTTGGTGATAAATGTCATGAAACTGGATAACTTGGGGCTATTGTTGCTAGTTATCAATTGGTCCCACACACTCTGGTCATGTAATAACATGGGGCTCTTCAAGTATATCTCGTTTTGGAGCTCATCTATTATCATATCAAACAAGTTATTAGATTGCAAGTCAAGATAGTTCTTGATACCACCCATAACACTAAGACTCCAGAGATTATACCTCTCCGCCGTAGTGTACCCCTGAGAAATAATATCGTACACCTGATGAATCTTTTTATCAATAATCAACTGGTCAATCTTTCCTGGAATCGAATTCACTGCTTCCATAGCATCCAATATCTCAATCATCTCACCATATCTAATAAAAGTCTGGTTCAACTCCTGTAGCACATCCGACTTGTCATGGATTTCTCGGGTAGTACTCTCCAACATGGCCTTCACCTCCGTGGCATCTTTTTGGTTCCCCTTAACGCTGTTCAACAAGTAATGGTATGATCCAACACTGTTATTGAACATCTCATAGTGATCTGTCACCACATGCCTCAAGGCATTGTCGGTATTCTCACTGACTTCTTCGAACTCAGGCAATTTGTGCGACAACCCCACAGACGAGTCGTCCAATAATTGGATCGCCATTTCAATGGGGTTGGCATTTGGCTCAACGCACAGAGGCCACTCGTATTTGATGTAATTCATGAGTTCCTTCAACTCGAAGATCGACTCTTTCATTCTCGGCTTCGTCTTCGATGGGACCCGGCTTTCTCCGTTCACCGAACTACTCAATGTTCTCCTTCTACTCATACCTGCTGAATGTCATACAAATCCAAAGTGTTGATTTTTGTGGTTAAAATGCGCGATGTTTATTTGATTTGATCTATCGACTTAGATGCAAAACGTGATAGAAATCTTGTCGGAAGACGACAGTGACAGCCGTGAAGGGAGCATGGAGCCGGATGGAGGATTCAAGGTCGACACAGATCCGGAATTCCCCCACAAAAGTGCAGTGGAGCTCGACACATCGCCTACGAGCTCGCCATTATTCGGGCTCTTGAGTAAATACACGCAGCACTCCAATAATGGGCCACAATTAACAGAAAATGCCACACAGAACCTGGAACCTGTGTCTCCCGTTGGAACCAGAAATAAGAAGGTACGTGTACCGGCTATACGACTGTCGTCAGCGCCAAATGAGCTGTCAAAAGCGCTGTCACCGCCGCAGGGGACTACGCGCTTAGAGGAAGAAGTGATCTGTATTCTGCTGGAAGATTTCGTTGAAACGAAGCAAGGGAGGCATAACAGCATGGGGCCGCCAGAAGTATCTTCTCCCCTGAAAAAGAGCAAACAGGTGCGGCCCACAATGGCTGATTTTGTCGATATAAGCGAAGATACCATCGATGAATCAGACTTCAGTTTCACAAAGCCCCAAACATCACAACCAACGAGGCACAAGAGCGATTTACTGACAGAGCCAATAGAGTACGATACTCAGAAGAGCTTTCCGAAGGGCACTCATAAGCGGTCCACTGACACATTTGGGTCTTCCCCACCAAAGAGGCATCAACGTGCTGCACCTGAGGCTAATTCTTTGGACTTGACAAAGTATAATCCCAAAGAGTTAAACGAGGCCAATAAGGTCACGAGAACAAGACAGGAATTGATGTCGGAGATGATTATTTACCTCCCCACTTCATTGTACAATGCAGTAGACTTCGACAGCGAAACAAAGATATTTGAAGAAGCAACTGTACGACAATCGCCAGGATCCGAAATTTTGTTGAAAAGAAGTGTGAAGGCAGAATACCATGAACATAGTGATATATTTGTGCCTTGTGAACAGAAAGAGATCGATGAACCTGTCAAATTGGTGTACTATGAAGCAGAAGAGTTTGTGCCTCAACTCATGAAAGGGCTGATCACATTACCCGAAAAGGCCATCTTAGTGGTGGAGAAGTATCCCCAATACCTAACGAAGCTATCTAATCAAGAGAACAAGATTTATAAGGACAAAGTGCTTGGCCGTACGTCTGACACACGATTGGAGTACACTGTCAAAGAAGTGGAAAGCAAAGCCAATGAAATAGAGTATTTGCAAGGTGTCAATGTGTTCCCCACCAAAACTTCACAAGACGTGCTTGAGTGGCTAGTATCGTTCACATACACGTTGGCTTTTGCCAGATATGATCGAGCTGAAAGGAACGTACAATACTCAAACCTCACATCAGTGAAGGGGAGTAATTATAAAGAAATATTTGTGGAGATAATGAAGAAGTTTAAATTCATGCCTTTAAGCAAGTGTGAAAGAATGTTCGTCTACTATGACAGTCTATATAAGATTTATCAACAATTAGTCATCAAAGGATCATTGGGTAAAGATGACTATGACCGGAATTTGGTACCAGAAAGCACGGAACGTGCCATGAAAATTGTATTCACGTCAGAAAATCCTCATCAAGTTATATACGAATAATACATTCATGAACCAGTTTGAATGGGTATTCGGGGATTATATTAATAAGTTATACTTTCGATTTGACTAAAATCGTGGGGATAGTCGTCCTTGAGATGGCGGATCTTCTTTATTGTGTCAGACAATGAATCCAATTCGTCATCGTTGAACTTGAAGTTCAATTTAATCAAGTTTGCCAAGATATTCAACGCTTTTTCCATGCATGTCACATTATCAATTAGCAAATGGTGAATGAGCTTTCCTACTAAGCTAAGTTGGTGGATTTTGGGTTCGATTTCGAATCTAAAAAGAGATTCATTGGTCAATACTGACGAAAGCACCGATAGCATTCTGATGTCTAACTTGTGGTTAGTCTCCTTAGAGTTGATACCCTCGAGAGCTTTCCAGCCATCCAACTTATTGAAAAACCTCATGGCGTCCGAGTTGTTCCTTATCAAGCAGCTAATAGCAAAAAGCGCTTTGAGCTTCAATCCCACTTCTATGTCACCATGGGTGTATGAGATGAGCTTTTCAAAGCCATCAGGGTGCTTCAAAAAGTCATCCTGACATTTTGTGTTATTTTGCACTGCAATCCCAACTATTGAACAGGCTATTATCCTTAAAGATGAGGGGGTAGTCGGTTTCAATAAGTTGATTAACGAAGGCCACATCTTCATATTCTCGATATTGTTGGCGTTATCCAAATTTTCAATCATCATTTCAAAGTTCTCCAAAGCCACTTCCCGGTCTTTTAACTTCAGTTCGGGATTCTCCACCACCAGTAATGACTGTTTCATCAAGGTAGGTTCGTCGATTCCACCAAACAACTGGTTCAAAGCCTTCATGTCGGGCTGACCGATCTTGTCCAAGGCTTCCTTGTCGCCGGACAGCTGTGCAATAGACCATGCTAATAATTTATCCATAATGACGAGTTAATGCAAAAATAATTGAATAATTGATTCTCCAAGTATGTTACCACGGAATCGAGATGCGTCCTGAGGGTTCCAGAAGATTTGAGAGCCGAGCACGTGACCCCAAGAAAAACTCAACTCACATGATCAGTGTTCCTACACATAGGCAACTCACATGGTATCCCTGAAACCCAGCTCCGTTACGCCGAAGATTGAATCACCGGGATGAAAACGTGAAAAGTGTGGTGAAACATGAAAATCACCAACCTCACCGACTTCGGGCACAAGTGACGCCGGAAAACGCATCAAAGGCGTCATCCCAGACTGCCCAGTGGCGTCCACGTCTGGAATCAGTTGCGGGTAGTAGTTGTCCGGCAATTCACCACTAAACAGTAAATTGAGCAGTCTGGTGATTGCACACCAAATAAGGAGATATAACCTCACCAGATGGACAACAATTTTTCCAGGTTTTCTATATAAATCTATTCCAATTGCGTTGGTTCTACAAGGTTAAACAAAATATTATGTCATTATCCAATAAATTGAGCGTTAAAGACTTAGATGTCGCTGGTAAAAGAGTGTTTATCAGAGTTGATTTCAACGTGCCATTAGATGGAAAAACCATCACCAACAATCAAAGAATTGTTGCTGCTTTACCAACCATCAAGTATGTTTTGGAAAACAAGCCAAAGGCTGTGATCTTGGCCAGTCACTTGGGTAGACCAAATGGTGAGAGAAACGAAAAGTACTCCTTGTCTCCTATTGCCGATGAATTGTCCAGTTTATTGTCCAAGCCAGTCAAGTTCTTGAACGACTGTGTTGGTGAAGAAGTCGAAGCCGCTGTCAACGGTGCCAGTGACGGAGAAGTGTTCTTATTGGAGAACTTGAGATTCCACATCGAAGAAGAAGGTAGTAAGAAGGTTGACGGTGAAAAGATCAAGGCTTCTAAGGAAGATGTTGCTA
Source organism: Yamadazyma sp. yHKS699 (assembly GCA_030580295.1). NCBI lineage: Eukaryota > Fungi > Ascomycota > Pichiomycetes > Serinales > Debaryomycetaceae > Yamadazyma > Yamadazyma sp. yHKS699. The sequence goes on along the minus strand of JAKTSQ010000028.1, from coordinate 50,403 downwards.
CTTTCAGAAAACAATTGACCAACTTGGCTGACGTTTACGTCAACGATGCTTTCGGTACTGCCCACAGAGCTCACTCTTCTATGGTTGGTTTAGACTTACCACAAAAGGCTGCTGGTTTCTTGATGGCCAAAGAATTGACTTACTTTGCCAAAGCTTTGGAAAACCCAACCAGACCATTTTTAGCCATTTTGGGTGGTGCTAAGGTCAGTGACAAGATCCAATTGATCGACAACTTGTTGGACAAGGTTGATTTGTTGATCGTTGGTGGTGGTATGGCTTTCACCTTCAAAAAAGTCTTGGACAACATGTCTATCGGAGACTCATTGTTCGATGAAGCCGGATCCAAGAATGTCGAACACTTGGTCGCCAAAGCCAAGAAGAATGGTGTTGAATTAGTGTTACCAGTTGATTTCGTCACTGCCGACAAATTCGACAAAGATGCCAACACCGCCACCGCTACTCAAGAAGAAGGTATCCCAGATAAATGGATGGGATTGGACGCTGGTCCAAAATCCATCAAATTGTTTGAAGAAACCGTGGCTAAGGCCAAGACCATTGTGTGGAATGGACCACCAGGTGTTTTCGAATTCGAAAAGTTTGCTACCGGTACTAAATCTTTATTAGATGCTGCCGTCAAATCTGCTGAAGCTGGAAACACTGTCATCATTGGTGGTGGTGACACTGCTACTGTTGCTAAGAAATTCGGTGTCGTTGAAAAATTGTCTCATGTCTCTACCGGTGGTGGTGCTTCCTTGGAATTATTGGAAGGTAAAGAACTTCCAGGTGTCACTGCTATTTCTGACAAGAGCTAGGTATATTTTGATTAATAAACGTTAACTTATATTTTATTCTACGCCGTATTTATAATTTAGCTTTACCGGTTGCAATCTTGGACCAGGCAGTTTCATCTAACTCTTCATATCCATTCTTATTCAACCAGTAAATGACCTCGGTTCCCGAGTCACCTCTTGGTAACTTTTGCTTCTTATACAAGTTCTTTGGAACCTTGTTGTTATGGGATGCTTCAATCTTACCAAACTTGATGAACTGAGGAAGGGCATATTTGGGTAAAGAAACAGACACATGTTTGAAAGTCTTATCCAACACCTCTTGGTCGGAAAGTCCAGGTTTTGGTTCAAGAACGGCGAATCCTGCTCTACCTTCATGATTTGGAACCTGTACACCCACTACAACACTCTGTAAAATGGCACCAGAGCCCATCAATTCGTTTTCAACTTCACTGGCAGAAACATTTTCACTTTTCCATCTGAAAGTGTCACCCAAACGATCCACAAAGTAGAACAACTGGTCTTGGTCCATCTTCAATAAATCTCCAGATCTGAACCAAGCATCTCCCTTTTTAAACACATCTCTGATGACCTTTTTGGTGGTGGCATCTTTATTACCATAATACCCTTGAAAACTGCCCTCCACGTTTTCGGGATTCAAGATCTTCATCAACAATTCACCAGGCTCGTTGTAATCAGCAGCCTTACATAATCCGGTGGTACTATCCCTCCAGATTTCTTCCTGGTCATCTGGGTCCATCTTAACGATTTTTTGTTCCAAAGATAAAATCATGTTGATCAAACTACCGTATTTTCTACAGGCCCCCACGGCGTATTCCCCATACTGCAAGTTGGTCAAAGCAATTGGCGACTCGGTAGCTGCATAAAACTCACCGATTCCCTTGATATTGAATCTATCTTTGAACTCTTTCCAGATATCAGGTCTTAGCCCATTACCATAAGCCACCTGCACCGCGTGTTTCTTCTGGTCAGGGTGGAAATTGGTATTCAACAAGTACCGGCACGTTTCTCCCACATACTGCACGTGACTGGAGTTGCACAACCTGGCCTGGGTCCAGAAAGTGGTGGCACTGAACTTCTGGGAGATGGAGACACATCCACCCACCAAGAACGTCGGACACACCGCCAACATGGCGGCGGTGGAATGGTATAAAGGCATGGCCGTTAAAACGTTTGAAGTCTTTTTGATTTTCATGATATAACCGAAGAAAGCAGCAGCCATGAATGCCTTTCTCCAAGACATAATCCCAGCCTTGGGCAACCCAGTGGTACCAGAAGTGTAGATCAAGATAGAAGCGTCATGATCCTGATCATTTGGTCTTCTTATTTCATCAGGTGCTCTATATTTAGGCCTGGCGGCATCCCTTAATATCTTGAACAACTCCTGTTCGTTCAAATAGTGCAATTTAACGTTGGACAACTCACTTCTGATTTGGTCCTCGGATTCCTTGATACTATCGGCACAATCAGGATCAATAAACACTTGTGACACGTTGGCGATCTTGAGACAGTGTACCAAAGGCTTATCCTTAATGTTAAAGTTTAAAAATGCTGGCAATGCTCCGATGTTCCATAATGCCAACCACAATAACAAGAATAACGGCTTGTTCATACACGAAATGGCAATTGTCTGGTCCGGGGTCACTCCATAGTCGTTTTTCAAGATGTAACTGAACCGTAAAACCAAGTCGTAGAACTCTTTGTAAGTATACTGTTCCAATTCGAATTGATCGTCGTAAATCTTATAACCCTCGGCATCTATCCCAACAGCAGGAGCATTTTGTTTGGGTCTGGGAAAAGTGATACATGTGTTGTTAGGGTATTTGTGGACAGATTTCTCGAAGGTATACCAGTAACTGGCTCTACCCCTCTTGACGTTCCACAAGAACGGAACGGCACTGGTGATGATTTTTTGGACCAACATAAAGTCTTCTTTGATCTGGTACTTGGCTTCCAACAATTGGCTGCCCAAGATGGCAGCAGCAGCGACTTCAAGAGACATAGCTGCGGTTAATTTAGTAGTTAAATTAGCGGTTGTGGATGTTTAAATAGTAATTCCAAAAGAAATCACCTGCATTCACATGTGCAATGGCCTGAGATGCATGCGAAATTTTGTGTCCCGGTGGAACGACGACAGATGGCGGGGCGAGGGTGGAAGGAGATTAAAGAGATTTTACCGCCATGAATTATATCCGATGATCGTCGGATTTGAAGTGCTTTAGATTCTCCACATTTACGGAGATGACTATATTACATTTTCAGTAGTTGTACATGTGTATAGGATGACAAAACAGGGCTAAAGCAAGAATCTGTTCTTCAAGTCTTTGCGCTTGGCGTCAGTGTCTTCGTCTATATCTTCGTTACCTTCTGTTAAGTTGGAAGACATGAATAAATTTAAAGCGGAACTGGAATTGATGAACTGCAAATTTCCCTGGGACCGAAGGTTCGAAAGGGACGAGATCTTATTCAAGTTGAACGACGACAAGTTGTTTGAGGAATTGAATTGGAATAAGTTCGTGAGACTGCTGCCCTGACTGTGAGGCACATCGTCGTTCATTTGTGTGAATAAATTGTACAAGTTCTTGGAGCTTTCGTTAACTGCAGGGCTTTTTAAGGCACCGGATTCCGAGTTGATCCCTGAGACGACACTGTGGGTGTCGGGGTCCTTCTTGGCAGGGTTCGTGGAGGTGATGATCGGAGGCATCGGGAGCCCTGGTGAGTTTTGGATGATGGTTGAATAGCTGGCAGAATTGGAGTTCTGTAACAACGATGTGGACGATTGGCTCATGGGGATTTGCATTGTCAATGGTGGGTTCAACTGTGGTAGCAATGAACTAGATGGCAAATACGGCCTACTCAATCCAGAAGGCGACGTGACTTGATTGGTGAACAGACGTACCGGTTGAGTAGTAGTCAATTGGTTTGGCGGTAATTGTGACTGCGATTGCACTTGCATCGGCGACGGTCTCTGTTCTGGAGTATGGTGGTTTGTCATGGGTTTGGAACTCAACCGGGAGTTTCCAAAGTCATGAAGTAACTCTTTCAAATCACCCTTTTCTTTACCATTCGATAATTTGTCTTGAGTCAACTGACTCTGCTGCAATCTATTCAACTCCACATGTAACTGTTGAGGTAAAGCCAGGATACCGGATTTGGCTCCATGAATTTGCCGCAACACAACTTGGTGCATGTGGTTGTTATCAAAATCGAACAAGTCTCCCAGTTTGCAAAACAAGTCATGAACTTTGGTTGTCAATTGGCTCGCTTGTTGGAACCAGTCAAACAAAATCTTGTTGCCCTTAATTAACCCCTCAGCATTTTCAACTGTGCTGAAATAGGGTGTTATGTTATCCGTGAACGCAACCAAATCGTTCATGTACTCGAGATTGGTTTCAAAATCAATGTTAATCTTTAGGATTTGTAGAAACTGAGGAAGTAACTGAAAGTGGACCCCCTTTAGGTACATATCATCATTGAATGTCAATATGTTGTTCAAGCTTTTTACCAAATCTATCAATTCACCCTGAAGAAAGGGCAATTGAAGGTTGTTGGAGTAAATCATCAACACCTTGAATATCAAAATTTTACCCAACATGTTGTGAAATGGCTCCGTTTTACTGAGATTATTCAAGTTTACCTTCAAATTCAAGTAGTGTCTCGTGAGCAAATTGTTTGCGTCGGGGTAGTGGTTGATTTTGAAGAATCGGAGCAAGTTCATCAAAACGTGATAAGATTTCAACTTGTGGAAGATGAGATCATCATTGCTAAGGACTTTAAACATCTTGAACAACGTGTTGGTGGAACTGGGTGCAATGGACAAGTTGAAAAGATTGCTGGAATCGATAAGGTTGGTGTGAGTCAAGTAGTTGTATTTTTCCGTTAAAAATAGTCTTTCAAATAACTCGTTCAACTGAAACTGATCTAAAGAAGTCAATCCTTCATCCACAGCTTTGTTGGTGGAAAGTCCTAAATGTTCTTGACTATTGATCATTTGGTAATAGGTGATGGCTCTTCGGAGGTACATGACTCTCTGCTGTTTGCAATATAAATCATCATGATCTCTTGACAAACTGAAATAGTAAAAAAGATTCACACAACTGACACTCTGGTTGTAAAATACTTGAAACAGCTTGACAGGTGCCGATGGGTAGAGCAAGTATCGATCGATCATTTGGAATATCTCTAGCATTTTGAACAACACCACTCTTTTGACGTCTTTATAATACGCCATAGACTTCATATAAGGGTATTTGAACTCCCTCGTCATCAATGTAACGATATTTTCTATCACAACCAATGCCAAAGATAACGACGTCAATATCTTCGATAAATGCAAAGGGTCGGATGAAGTACCTACCATGTCCAATGAGACGTTCGGAAGGGTGTACTGGACGAATTCAATCAACTTATCGTGGTTATCTAATGTGGTTTTTACAGTGGTCTCCTTTAAGATTGAGAATAATAATGGCTGTTTCACCAACGATAAAATCTCCACCAAATCAGCAGTGGTGTATTTTCTGGCCACAACCCCGTCATTCAGTGCCAAATTGCCCGATAACGAGTCCGGTACCATTTCTATGGGATGGTCATCATGATTACTCACAATAATAGACTGAGAGGGCTCTCCCTCATAGTTGAAGTTAAATTTCTTATTGGCATCAGTCACCACCTGGGTTCTTTCGGATATACTATTGATGGAAGCCAACGTCTTTCTATGAAGGTTCTTGGGTCCGCTCTTCTTCCTCTCTCTTAATTGGGTGCATTTCAATCCATTTGCAACACAGTGTCGACAAGGTCTCTGGGCCTCGCACTTGACCTTTCTAATGGCACAGGCATCACAAGCTCGAACCGTGCATTTCCGTTTCTTTTTCGGTTGGTCCAGATCGCCAGCAGATGTATCTGGCAGTTGTTTGGACGATTCTGATTTACTGGCGGTCCCTGGTGTTGGCGACCCAAGTTGTGGAGACATGGGGTTTGACGTGTCGTTGGATGTAAGGCCCGAGTTGGTGGCCGACACGGCATCGGATGAATCATTGGGGTACAGTACGTCCAGTCTTACGTGGGGTGCCATGTTAGTTATGTTACTTTTAGCTCCAAATGGTTCATTTGGGTTTGGTAGACTAGAACTGGGCGGGTGAATCGGTTGGTTCGAGAACATCTAGACAGTTCAGGTTGCCGTGATATCCGGGACAGATGTTTACTTGAGTAAATGAGCCAAAGTCCACAAACAGGTATGTTACTATTAAAAGACTGATGGTTTGTAGCAGGAGACGTATATGGGGCAGAAAAAAAACTGAGAAAGAAAATATTCTTGAGTTGGAGAAAGTTTAGACAGACCACACCGCCGCACTGGTGTGACGGGAAAGGGGCGGGCGCGACAAAACCCCGCTGGGGCACAAATGTTGGGGCTGGGGTACGGGGGCTTCGGCTGGTGGTGGTGGTTTTTGAATGCTGAAATTAAAAGGGCTTTATGTGCCCGGTGCAGGGTGCAGCTTTACATATGTATGGTTTTTTGATATGACGTGGATGACTGGTTCATGACGTGTATTTTTGTCACGTGTTTGTATGGTCAGGTACTCAACGGTGCCACGAATTTGAAACTGGTGGGTGGAACCTTTATATCAACGGAAGTACTCCTGGCAATAAGTAATGGAATGAAGCACTTTCTAGGGGTTCGGTGTCATCAAAGCTAATTTTGAACAGCGCACTATGGCTGCAAATTAAATAGCTGCTAGTTCACTGAAAAACTTCTGCTGCAACCGGGCCATGTCGTGGATGAATTCTCTCTTGGTACGGAGAATATTGGCGTCTTCACCAGGCACTTTCACCAGGACGTTAGTGTGACGCTCGTAGCTACTGTCACCACACAATTTCATAGCCCCTCGAGCAACCCCCAAAGAATGGTCTCCCTCAACCACGTATACGTCCAAGCCCGTGACAGTGTGAAGCAACGACAAGAACCGGTGGTTGTGGGTCTGACTGCCACTCATCACAATCGATTTCACTGGGAGCTTGAGGAGCAACTGGTGCGTTTGAAATGCCAAAAATTCCATGATAAGGTTATACTTTATGACCAACCGAATATCCTTATCCTTCTCGTCACCAGACGTTACCGACACTCCAAGCGAGCTTGAATTCTTTCCATCAATGTACATCTCGTTCATGTTGAAGTTCATTAGTGGAGACCGATTGCCGTATTTGTCTCCATAATAATGGTAATTCTTTATTAGCTCAGTAATAGACTGAGAATACTTCAGCTCGAGGGCTTGTGTGAGGCCCTCCACCCTCTGAAAACTTGCAGACGTGGTTGGCATGTCAAATTCTTCAAACAAGTCTTCAAATAGCTTGCCGGTAGCGGGTTGGCCAAACGAGTATACTTTTCTGCCATGAATGAGTTCAAACGGGCCCCATATTCCTTCTATCAAATCTGTTTGGGCTGTTTCGAATACAAAACATGTGGAGGTACCTGCTATCATAGACACACTATCAGGGATATCAGTTACAGTGGAAACCCACCCACCATAACAGTCAATTCCCCCGTTATATATCTTACAGTCAGGTAAGATACTAGGGTCCACCATTCCAATATAATCCCCAAGACTAGGTAGCTTGATGGGTTGTTGGGTGACAGACTCCGCCTTCCCCACATGAACGTGCAGTCCTATAAACAGGAGATCATCCTTTACCCACCCTTTAATGCTACCATCTATGGCATTTCCTTGTTGATACTCAAAATCAGTCAACTTAAACTCCACCAAGAGGTCGCCATAAAATTGGTGTCTGATGTACCCTACCTGGAACACGTAGCTGAACCAGTCGTGTAGCTCAAAACAGTAGAGTTCCTTATCGAGAAAGTCACTGGAGTCACTCAAGAACTTCAACTTGGGAAGGCCCAATTCCGGGACAAACTGGCCTATGGTACTTTTCATGAATGTTCCCAGCAATTTGTCATTCAACTCATGACATTGATCCTGTGCCCTCGTGTCCATCCACAATATCACATCCTGGTTGTCTCCCTCGCCCAAATCAAGCGGCTCCAAGTACTTTTTCCCCTTCAAAGTCAACACATTTGTTACCACCATGGAGCAAGTGGCCATGAAACAGATGCTTGTAGGATTTGGTGGTAGTACTGATATTATAGCATTGTAAATCTCTTTTGAGGACTGAGTGACTTTGTGGCCATTCCTGATCATAGAGATATCACATGCCTTGGTGAACCCATCGGCGTACGAACGAACAGAGCTAGTACCTATATCGATTCCCACCGCCACCATAGTTTGCGAAAAAATACAGACAAAATTTAACCGATTGAACTAAACAATATATACCCTACTAACCGATAACAGCCTTTGAACCAGACTTGCTTAACCAGCTGGCAACTGTGGATTTAGATAATACTGCGTCGAAGTCGTCATCGACTTCAACAACAGAAATGTCCGTGCCATCGAAGATAACAGCAGCCTTCATGGTTGAATCATAAGGTCTGTCAAAGTAATCTTGAGAACCTCCTCCGCCACCACCTTGCTTGGAGTGTAAGTGACTGATCATTTTACTAGATCCGGCAGATAAGATTTCAAACAAATCTAATTCACCACATGCAGGCCAACAAGAACAGTCAGCGTTACCGTATTGTAAAGTTCTTGGGATCTTAGCATTCAAAGCCCAAATAGCTGGCATATCATAGTTGATAGCGGTTTGGGTACCAGAAGCTTGAGGCATTTGGAATTCAAACACAAAGATCTTTTGGTTACCCTTGAAACCAAGGTAGGCTGGGATTCCTTCTCTGTAGAATCCACAGTCATCACCTGAACATTTGGTGTCGGACATGATCATGAACTCGTTGTTGGAGTCCACCAACACATCGTCCAAAACAGTTGGAGATGAGGCTCCTCCACTACAGTCTTCGTTGGAGTAGGAAATGGAGTTACCGAAAGAATAATCAAACACACCCGATCCAGAACCACCATAGTGGTTCAAGAACACCAATCCATTAGCAGAACCAGGAGTGTAGTAGGCGGATCTAGACCAGTCTCCATCAGCAGCTTCATCTTCGTCGTCACTGTCATCATCAGCAGATGCAGAAGCAGAAGCTGAGGAAGTGGCAGCGGCGGTAGATGTGGTAGAAGTAGTGCCAACAGCTTGAGACACGGTAGTGTCAACCGCGTCAGTACCCTTGGTGGAAGTGGCCAATTGTTCGGTGGTTTGGGTGACTCCATTACCATCAACGTACACAGTTTGTGTCACTTCAATGATTTGAGTGGCTCTCTTATGTTGGTGATGTTTATGGACCAAGGTGGTGTCACAGTCTTCTCTCTTGACCTTTTTGGCCTTCTTGGCTTTCTTGGATCCACTAGAGGCAGGGTAGTACACTCCGAATTGTTTCAATTTGATAGGACCTCTGAAGTGCAAGGACAAGTCTTCGTCTAAAGGACTCAAGTTACCGGAGAACGACACTGATTCTGAAGAACAAGAACCGGAGGTTGCGTCCATACTGGTGACAGCGTTGTAAGAACCAGAATATCCAACACCGGAGAAAACAACTTTTTGAGTGGAACTACAATAGTAGTTACCATCGCTGCTTAAGTCACAGGAGGCGCTGGCGGAGGAAACAAGGAATAAGCCAATGGCATATAAGGCAGACAACTTCATTTTAGGGTGAAATAAAATACTATATCTAACAAGGAATGTGTTCTTGTAAAAAAACGACAGTGGAATAAGGAATGACTTTAGTTAGATATGACAATTCTATTGACGAAACGAAAAAAAGGAGTGGAAAGTGGGTTGTTGATATTTAAAGCTTGAAACTGACGAAGTGGGAGGGAGTGTTTTTATTTTAAAAAATAAGAAAAAAAAGAGGCTGGGTAATCGCACGTATTTGTATTGCTTTTTGCATATTTTTTTTCTTAACCAGCGACAATTTCGCTGTTTTGGGACAGTTGTGTGCAGGCGCTGATGCTCGCTTTGCTTGTTCTAGGTGTAACGTTTCCTAACTGGGACAGACGATATATTCACCTGGCTTCTACTGACAGACCCACCAAATAGCTTAGATCTAACACCGAATATAATATCACGACCGTGTTGCGAATCTAATTATAGTGTTTTTGTTATTGCTGCGCTCCGCTACACCTGTCAACAGTCGTGTTGACAAGTTAAAATCGTGTTTATTTTGTACCTGAGGCTCTGGGTTCGTCAGTGCGAAAATTATTACACAAAACCCTTGAGAATTCGTGTTTTTACCTATTCGACACTCGTGCTGGTTTGTGGCCAGGGCGGGCGACACGGTCCTGGTCTAATGAGTTATGGTTGCGGGCTGGTGTGTGCAACGCCGAAGGCTGTGACAACGCCTGGGCGGCCTGCTGGTATTTCCACACCATGCATTTCCGGTGCATTTCCATACCATTTCCATCTCATTTCCATGATGCATAGACTAATCCAACGGTTATTCCGTATTTCACCTCGATCTCTTTGCTTTTCTATACCACTTTGGGCAGGTAAACGACTGCATCGCTTCTAGATCGTCTGTAGACCACCCCTAGATCATTTCTAGATCTCTTGCACTAATACAGATGGTGTCAACCCAGTATGTCTTTCTTTTTTTTTGCAAGTTTCACCTATATGATTGGCCGGAATAATATTTTTCCAGAATTTGTAAACCTGATGATTTATTTTATAGAGGGTTACGCTCAACAGGAGACCAGCATCATCATCATAGAGCACCAGAACCAGCACAAAATACCATATTAAGGTATACTATGTTAGGCCGTACTGGCAATTATATTGCCATTTTAACCACCATTTCAATGTCTCCTCAGGAAGGCATCAGGTAACCAGTTAAAAAGATCCCATACAGGAACGTTGGTTAAGAGAAGTCAGATCAGCCATACAGGATCGACTCGAGATAGATCTGGTGTGTCAGCACCATTGTTGCACGATCCAACGGCACCTTCTGCACCTTCATGCAAGATCTGGTTTCTGGATGCAAATCTTTTTTTGCATTTTTTGAAACCGATTTTTGAAACCAATCAGAGACTAGTGTTTATTGTATGTTCTTTTGATACGTGGTAAACCACCCTTTTCCTAAAACCCTTTTCTGATTTTTGCAAAGCTTTTCAGCGCCGTTTCCACAGACTTTGTCTTCACCTCTAAACTTAGAACCTCGATGTCATGTTATCTATATCACCTCTATTGACATATTGTACCACACACGTCCGTCTCCCTAGAGCCCCGCCACCTCGACCGACACCCCTCGCTAATCCCCTCGCTACTTCCTACGATCATTTACGCAAACAAACGAAACCTCAAATTACCATAAATAAATTACCTTTCTTCTTCCACTTTAACCATGTCACATATATACACAAATAACCCCTCCGCCGCAGCCGCTAGTCTGCCTCAGATCATCATCAACGACAACCCGTCAATACCCGACTACCGCCTCCAGGAAACGTTCCAAAAATCCAATCATTCTATGAAACTAGTAGTGGTGGGTGACGGTGGCTGTGGGAAGACTTGTTTGTTAGTCAGCTACACCCAACAGAAATTCCCCGAGATCTATGTACCCACGATCTTCGAAAACTACGTCGCCAATGTCATGGCTCCCAATAATAAGCTAATTGAATTGGCACTATGGGATACTGCTGGACAAGAAGAATATGATCGATTAAGGCCCTTGAGTTACCACGACGTGGATGTTCTATTGATTTGCTTTAGTTTGGACAACTTGATTTCGCTCCAGAATGTCAAAGATATCTGGTTTCCTGAGGTAAACCACTTCTGCCCCGGCACTCCTATTTTGTTGGTAGGAACAAAAGCAGACTTGCTAAACGACTCAATTGACCCCGATTTGCCTATTCAATTGGCTTATGAGATCAACGCCATAGGTTACATTCAGTGTTCCGCCAAAAACATGTTCAATGTGTCCAGTGTGTTCAATTTTGCTATCAATCATTATCATACGAAGTACGAGGCATGGGAAAAGGACCAACTGAAAAAACGTCGAAGTTTTTTGGGCCATTCAAGAGGTGCTTCCAAGAGCTCTGTGGGTTCGAAAAAGGGCCACTTCAAGAATAGTTCTATCGACACATCCATATTCAATTCCCCATTAACGGAAGAAGAACGAAATCCATACACCAGCAATTACAATTTCGACTATAATAATGACCTTGAGGACTACTCCCACCGGAAAGAGAAGAAGAGCAGACGGTGTACGATATTATAACAAGAGGGATTATAGTACAAACCCAAGAGAGACAAGACTACATACTACGACATCTATATAGAATACATTCATGCAAGTCGTGGCCTCACCAATGATCCCGACGAGCATAAACCTGAGATGAAATATTGATTCAATCGCAAACATGTTAAGGTCTAGGAACAGTACACGTGGTGTGGAGGATATCCAAAACACATCCACACCTTCTGCACCCACAATTGCTACACCAGTAGGCGGTGGAAAGCCCGAGCAGTTTCCCCTGTCAAAATCCACTACAAAAGCAAGCTTAGTTGTTGAACCAGGATTGGACTCAGGAAATGAGGCTAAGGAACATTACAAGGTGTTACCACCCTACAGGTACAACCTAAGAAACACATGTCTATACTATGTGAGAAAGGAAACAGATGTGTTGTTTAAGCTTCAAAATTCCTTGCGAAACCCGGTGCTTGACTATTATTTCGCCTGGACTGCAAATTTGGCTAGTCATACATTCTACGTGTTGATGTTGCCAGTATCGTGCTGGTTTGGAAGTGCTACGCTAGCTAGAGACTTGGTCTTTGTCCTAGGATTTGGGATATACATAAGTGGGAATCTTAAGGACTTTTTATGTTTACCAAGACCTAGATCTCCTCCATTACACAGAATCACCCTTAGTTCTTACACAGCATTGGAGTATGGGTTTCCTTCCAGTCACAGTGCCAACGCAACCTCGGTGTCTTTGGTTTTGGTTACAAAAGCCCTTCAAATGGACATCGATTTCCATCTTAAAGTGTATGCCATGATAATCACTCTAGTGTATTATGTTTCGTTGATTTTTGGCAGAATATATTGTGGTATGCACGGATTTTTTGACGTTGCTACTGGGTCTGCAGTGGGGTTGGTCTTGTACTTGTTCAGACACTTTTGGGGTGAGGATTTTGACAACTTTTTCATTCTTGATGTCAATAACAACTTTGGGTATTTGTCACCATTCTTGATAGCAGGGTTCTACTTGTTGCTTATTCACGTGCATTTCGAGCCGGTGGACAACTGTCCTTGCTTTGACGACTCGGTGGCGTTCCTTGGGGTCTTGATCGGTATCGATGTGAGCCACTGGTTGGCATACAAGACTTTATACTTCACCAGGTTGAGTAGCAATACTATTGCCAGTCCTATAATTATTCCATTTGACTACAGTGAGATTGGGTTGGTGAAAACAATCATTCGGGTGGTCTTGGGAGTCACTTTGGTTGTTACATGGCAGACATTGTCCAAGAAAGTCGTGTTCACAATTCTTCCACCGGTTTACAAATTTATAGGAGTGAACATTCCCAGAAGAAACTACAAACCTACAGCGTACTCCACCCAATCTAACAAGCAGATCAGGAGAACGTCAATATCCAATTTGACAGAGGAAGAGTTTCAGTTTTTGATCCCCAATAAAAAAGATGAAATTGGGATTCAGGATGACATTGACTACTACGAAATGATGAACCACAAGAAAGTATACCACAGGACTGCTAAGGTGTTCAAACCACGGTATGATGTGGAGATCGTGGGGAGGTTGATTATTTATGCAGGAATTTCGATTGTCACTGTCTGGGGGTTTGCAGTAACGTCCCATGCTTTAGGGTTGAATGGCCGTAGTGTCTAAACCACGAAACGATATCACCACCCCCATACACCCAGCAAAAGGAGCTGTGACGGCACCAATCAAGTAAAACTTCAATCCTGTATTGAAAATACCGTGTCTGCTGTTTACGGGGCTCCGACACTAAACAGCACCAGCACTCATAACCCACATACCAATTCGCTTAGTAATTTGTCCACAACAGAGCGCTTAACGGAGTTCCACAAATTTATGGTCCAGACTGGTGCCTGGAAAGGCGTGCGCAAACCAACAATCACACTCATAGTTTGGGGCCAGAGATACCAGACTGAGGTCCTATCCGGACTACAAACATAGTTCAACAAGGGCGGATCACAACTAACATCTCAGATCAATATCATATCTATTCTTTATTACTTTTAAGTCATATCTCCAATTATTAGCGTAAAAAATAACTTTTCATTATTCTCAGCTTTTAAGGAGGTCTAGGTTTTCTTTTTATTATTAAACAAATTACACATCTAAACAACAACCACGAGACCTACGGGAAGTTGTATTAAATTGTTGTGCCACAAGCAATTTGACACAAAACAACTGTTTATCGTAGCCACAGGTATTGTACCCTAAATTTCCCAATATAAACGAGATAAGCGGCCTGTTTCTTAGATCACCATTCCCATTTACCAGGAAATTTTACTTGTGTCGGGGTACCACTGGCGGTTGGCATTTTTGAACAACCAAATAATGATCAATGGAAGAGGGACATCCGAATACGAATTCTCCCGATGAATTCTACAATCAAATATCGAATTTAGCTAACAAGTTCGTTAACTATCAGAATGAAATGGACGCAAAACTTGAGAGAATAAATATCCAAAATGCGTTTCATCTTCAAACAATCAATGGGAGACTCAATAGTTTAGAATCGGGGTTGAAACTGTTGAAGGCTAGCTCTCTGCCGGTCCTTGATCTGGCCAATTATGACATCAAGAAAAAAATTGAAATAATTGGTCAACATATGGCAGATTTGACTGATAATATCACCAAGCTCAGTCCTGTGACAGCCTCGAAGTCGAGACTTGATCGTTCCAGCAGTATTGTGGCTGATAGCCGAGCCAATCTTGCTATTAGTGATATGGGAGGTAATGGTCTTTTAGATGGGTCTATGCCTGCCATTCCCGACCTGATTGCTCTAGGGAATATGTCTGGTGTTGAGCCAAAGCAAGCACAGGTGCAAGTTCAAACAGAAGCGCAGGTTCAGGCGCAAGTTCAGGCACAAGTTCAGGCGCAAGTTCAGGCGCAGGTACAAGCGCAGGTCCAAGCTCAATCCCAAGCACAAGCACAAGCCCAAGCACAAGCAGAATCAGAAGCGGAAGCTCAAAGAGCTAGG
This sequence comes from Yamadazyma sp. yHKS699, assembly GCA_030580295.1. NCBI lineage: Eukaryota > Fungi > Ascomycota > Pichiomycetes > Serinales > Debaryomycetaceae > Yamadazyma > Yamadazyma sp. yHKS699. The sequence goes on along the minus strand of JAKTSQ010000028.1, from coordinate 35,401 downwards.
TTCTCTGCGAGAGCTCATGCCCAAGCTCAGGCGGAAGCCCAGGCTCAAGCGCAAGTTCAACGAGCACAAGCACGAGCACAGGCCCAGGCCCAAGCTCAGGCCCAAGCACAAGCCGCAGAAGAAGCGGTTACTGCCGAGGCAATACAAGCAGCCGTGCAGGGCACCGATAGCTCCATGAGTATACCAAGTGTGGTGTCTTCGTCTTCAAATGTATTCGACAATGTGTCAAGACAAGATTCCACAATGCTGTCTTCTAGACCTGTAATGAACTCGATACCCTCATACTCAGCAGCAAGCTATTTGGACATCAACAAACAATGGTCCAAAGCTCTTGGTATCCGATCTCCGGGGATAGGGTCCCCTATCATAGGGTCTCCTTTTACACCCAAGCAGATGAATTTCAATTATCCGATATCCATCAATCGAGCCCTTTCATTCAACAGACAACTGGATGACAGTAACCTAGCGGCTGCAAATGCTGCCAATGCCACGGCGATCTCGGCAATAGGGGCAGGTACCCCAACGGCAATGACAGATTTGTCGGGCACAAGTGGCAGCTCTCGGGACCCTATACTCGACCACAACTCAAGTTCTAACTCCAATGGCACTTCTAACGATACCATGGAAGTGAAAAGAGGTTTCTATAATGGACTTGTTTCCGATTTTCAATCAAAAGGAGTAGAAGGATTTGGCGACATGGAAACAGACTCGCCAGCTTTGACTATTAAATCGGAGGAATCCCCTTCCTCCAGTCAAACGTACAAACTAAGGAAATCAAGCGAGTCCAGCGACCATGCTTCTCCTCCATACACCAACAAAAATATTGGTGGGGTAGAGTATCCTCAATATAAGCTTGAGAAATGTTCCCGAAATGTGAAGGAAATATGGCAGGAATATGAATACGGGGTAAAGGGGAAGCCGCCGTTGAAGGAACTTGAAGAAAAGTTCCATGCTAAGTGGAGAAATGACACCGAATCCAGAACTTTTGTCCGACGTAAGAAAATCTACAGTGCCATTGAAAAAGGTAAGCAGTTGGGTTATGCTGAGGAAAAAATTGTCAAAGAGTTGGAAGATTTGAGAACGTATGACTCCAATGGGACGGTGAAAAAGAAACCTATGAGCTGGTTGTACAGTAATATCCCAAAAAGGTATCGGTGATTTGACATTGCTGCTGCCACATAATTCCATCAAATGATTGTGATGGTTTTGTCATCGCATCGCGAATTTGTACCAGTAAAAAAATATTAATATATGTATCATTCTCATTGATAGTAATAAATAATGATTCCTGTTGTATTGGATGAGCGGACGATAAACAAGAGAGGTGCGGGTGAACAGCAGCATTCTGACGAACGTGATTTTGTTAAAAGAAAAACCCCCAAAATCAATAGACGGAGATACAAGTCGAAATCAGCAGACCAAACATCTCCTCTTGGGGTGTTGGAATTTGAGATCGAAGAGGTGTTACAAGGAGCTGGATTGACAAAGGAAGACGTTACAAATGACATGAGTGCAATATTGAACGATAAAGACATAGAGGTGCTGTATCACACGGTGGTAGAAGATGTGGAGATCATCAGATTAACATCCAACGGGGATGGATTGGCTTTAATTCCTCATCCGGTGGTGGTTAATAGAAAACAGATTGTCGTGGTTCCCTTTGGGTTACCGGGAGATATCACAAGGATCAGGATTTTTAAGTCCCATCCCTTATATGTGGAGTCTGACTTGTTGGAAGTGACTAAAGGCTCGGAGTTCAGAGATGATTCTTTGATCAGCTGTAAATACTTTGGAAAATGCAGTGGGTGCCAGTACCAGAATGTGGAATATCAACAGGCGTTGAAATTCAAGCAGAATATCATTCTGAATGCTTACAAATACTTTGCTCCTAAGTTGTTTCAAATTATCCCTCCGATAGATGAGACAGAACCATCTCCTTTGACATACAATTACCGAACCAAATTGACGCCACATTTCAACGTTCCTAACTCCATAAGAACCAAGAAGGGTGCCAAGTTGGAAACCAGGCCAAGTATGGGATTCGGAGCCAAAGGACGTCCTCAGTGGAGAGAGACAGAAGGCGGAGACCTGCTGGTGGTGGATATCGAGGAGTGTGCTATTGGTACACCTATAATCAACATTGGAATGAAGCACGAGAGGTTAAAGTTCGAAACCACGTTCCAAGACTACAAGAAGGGTGCTACTGTCTTGTTGAGAGAACATACACAGGTGACGGAAGAAGCAACATTTGATGAAAACTCCGAGAATGTGGACTTCGATACAAAACAGGTGAACAAAGTTGATGCAGGTGACAAAGTAAAGACTTGTGTAACCAACTCTCGGTACATTGTGAACGAGTTCGTTAACGGATTTAAGTTCAAGTTTTCTGCTGGAGAGTTTTTCCAGAACAATAACTCCATCTTACCAGCTGTGACCAACTACGTTAAGTCGAACTTGAATTTGGCAGAAGGAACTGATAATTATTTGGTCGATGCGTACTGTGGGTCTGGGTTATTTTCTATCACCTGTTCCGACAATGTCAAGAAGGTGATTGGGGTGGAAGTCAGCGCTGATTCCGTCAAGTTTGCCAACTTGAATGCTCAAAATAATAAGATCTGCAACGCTAAGTTCATTGTGGGGAAAGCAGAAGATATTTTCAAAGACATTGATTTACCTAACGCACAGACATCGGTTATTCTTGACCCTCCAAGAAAGGGATGTGATGAAGTGTTCCTCAATCAGCTTTCGGAGTTCTTCCCCGCTAAGATTGTGTACATCAGCTGTAACGTTCACAGTCAAGCTCGTGATGTTGAGTGGTTCATCAACAACACCAAAAACGGTTCCAAGTACGAGGTTGCCAGCATCAAAGGGTTTGATTTCTTCCCTCAGACACACCACGTGGAATCTGTAGCGGTGTTGCAGTTGAAGCAGACCTCCAATACGACGAAATGATATTTATTTGTTAGCATCAATATAAGACACTAATTATGGGACAGGGGGTTCCAGCCCTAGAACTACTCAATAGTGTGCGAAAACCATTACATTCAATTTTTCTCTTCTTCTCAGTCAAAAAGTTTTTCGTTCTCGAAAAAAAATTACTTACATTAAACTCATATATCAAGATGGAAAACGATAAAGGTGATTTAGTATGTTGAAACACTTGAAATCCTGTTGGAAGAGTTGTTAGGTGTGAGAAGAGGAACAAGTCGTTATGAGAAAGAGGCAGCTAGCAGTACATCCACGTACAAAGAACCCTTGCGAACCATAGTGAGAGATTCAAGACACCGTCAAGAAGAGCTCGAGGATTGGAAGAGCTAGAGGATCAAACACGGCAGAATAAACAGGAAATCAGTAAGCGAGAACCCAAACAGTGCAGAATAAGCACACGAGAACTCATCGACAAACTCCAACGAACCTCAAAAACCCACAACAACCCATTGTGGAACATCCACTTTATCCACACCAAGCCAATCATTCATGCCATGAATTCATTACTAACATATCTCTAGGTCGAATTATACGTTCCAAGAAAATGTTCTGCCACCAACAGAATCATCAAAGCTAAAGATCACGCTTCTGTTCAAATCAGCATTGCCAATGTTGACGAAGAAGGTAGAGCCATCTCTGGTGACAACACCACTTACGCTTTATGTGGATACATCAGAGGTAGAGGTGAAGCTGACGACTCATTAAACAGATTGGCTCAACAAGACGGTTTATTGAAGAACGTCTGGTCTTACTCCCGTTAATAGTAATTGTATAGTTAATGTCATTAAGTTATATGATAACAGTTGAAGCTACTGAGTCTTGAACTCTGTGTTGATTTCCATTTCTATAGAACTGCCTTTGTGCCCCTATTTAGTGAAGATGGAACATTGTCCCATGGCTTTCGGCCCCGCACGACTTTATTTTGTTGTGGAGTTATTTCTTATCAAATCCCTGAATCATAAACTCTATTTCATTTACAAACAACAGTTTTTTTATGCCAATTGCCATATTCACCTTACTTTACAACACGGCATACTTGCCGGGGTCGTTGCTCTTGGGGTCTATCCTCAAAGATATGATTGCCGCTCATGATTTGGACATTGAGTTGGGAATACTTATTGACAGGTCTGTTTTCAACCAAGAGCAATTGGCCTTGTTGTCAACAGTCTATACCGACTTGGTGGACATTCCTGTGTTATCCAGCACCTTAGTGGACAAGCTCACGAACGACATTAACCGGCCTGAGCTCGACAAGACATTTAGTAAGATTCATTTGTGGAATTTACCTTACGAAAAGGTCTTGTACTTGGATTCCGACACTTTGCCCAACCCTGAGTCCAACTTGCTTAATTTGCTCAAACTTGAGTTTGAACAAAACAAGATCTTGGCAAGTCCCGATTCGGGATTCCCTGATATCTTCAATTCGGGGATGTTTTTGATCAAGCCTAATGTTGAGGACCATCAGAACTTGTTGGGTTTGGTCAATTCAGGGAAAGATGTTTCGTTTGATGGAGCAGACCAGGGGTTGCTCAATCAGTACTTTAACAGTGACCCCGACTGGGTGGAAGATTTGGTGGATTCAGGGTCTAAAGATGTGGCTGATAGACTGCTGTCAGGGTCTAATTGGGTGAGTCTTCCATTTTTATATAACGTGACCCCCAATACCCAGTACGAATACGCTCCCGCTTACGGTTACTTCTCCAACGCAAAGGTGAACCCATTGAAACCTTTGGCTCCTCAACCTGAAGTATTTGGCGACCATTCCATTGAAACGCCATACGGCTACACTGCTTCCAAGCATTACGGTAGTAAGGTCAAATTGATCCATTATATTGGCCCTCACAAGCCTTGGAAGTACCCCTACAACTCCAGCCATGCCGAATGGTGGGCTTTGTGGCACAAGTACTACGATTACAAGACGTTGAACCTGGTGACTAAGAAAACCACTGATTCGGACTTTACCACAAAGGACACTCTTTGGGACCCCGCCACGTCATCCCCACCGAAAGATGTTCTGCTGCCAGTAGCCAGTAGTTTCCCCAAGTACACCAGCACCTGGGATAGAGACTCGAAGCCCAAGAAACCTATTCTTAAATCGACTAGACCCACTGTTACTCCGTCACAACAGCAGCTCATGAGAGAACGAGAAAAACAGTCCATCTACGGGTTCCATCCTTTCCAAAGACCTGAAAGAGTCTTCAGTGACAATAATGACTATGTTCCCACCCTCCCAGACATCAGCAAAGCGAAAGACAAGCAGGATCAGGAAGATCATCCATATTCCAAATCGGTAGACGTCGAGGCTGTCAAGAAGAAGTTGGCTAAATTGGGGTTAGACGAGTAAACCGAACAATCGAAGGACTATTTTGTGGATGAGTTAATTTACCACTATCATTGTGGTTAATCTTTGTATTATTTACACTTGACATTTGTACTTTACAATAGACTACACCTCTAGAGTAATTTGCTACCATCGCATAAATCCAGTTACCCGGACCAAACACGTTAAGGAGTCGAGAGAAAAAAAAATTTTCACAAATCCAAAAAAATCATCTATCACTCTTTTATTATACCCATATAATAATTAATACAGAGAATGTCCGGAATTACTGAAGTTGACGCCAACTTGATCGAAACCAATTACGACAACGTTGTCTACTCGTTCGATGACTTGAACTTGAAAGAACAAATTGTTAGAGGTATTTTCGGTTACGGTTACGAATCGCCATCTGCTATTCAACAAAGAGCTATTTTACCTATCACTGAAGGTAAGGATGTTTTGGCTCAAGCTCAATCTGGTACTGGTAAGACTGCTACCTTCACCATTTCTGCTTTACAAAACATTGACGAAAACTCCAAGACTACTCAAGCTTTGATCTTGGCCCCAACCAGAGAATTGGCTTTACAAATTCAAAACGTTATCACCAGTATCGGTTTGTACTTAAACGTCACTGTCCATGCATGTATTGGTGGTACCTCCACCAGAGATGATTTCGATGCTTTCAAATCCGGTGTCCAAATTGTTGTTGGAACTCCAGGTAGAGTTTTCGATATGATCGAAAGAAGATACTTCAAAACCGAACACATCAAGATGTTCATTTTGGATGAAGCCGATGAAATGTTGTCTTCTGGTTTCAAAGAACAAATTTACAAGATTTTCAGATTATTGCCAACCACCACCCAAGTTGTGTTATTGTCTGCTACCATGCCACAAGATGTCTTGGAAGTCACCACCAAATTCATGAGAAACCCTGTTAGGATCTTGGTCAAAAAGGATGAATTAACCTTGGAAGGTATTAAACAATTTTTCATTAACGTCGAAAAGGAAGAATTTAAATTCGAATGTTTGTGTGATTTATACGATTCCATTTCTGTCACCCAAGCTGTTATCTTCTGTAACACCAGAGCCAAGGTCGAATACTTGACCAACAAATTGAAGGAAGAAAACTTTACCGTTTCTGCCATCCACGCTGATTTGCAACAAAGTGAAAGAGACACCATCATGAAGGAATTCAGATCTGGTTCTTCAAGAATTTTGATCTCTACTGATTTATTGGCCAGAGGTATCGATGTCCAACAAGTTTCCTTAGTTATCAACTACGACTTACCTGCCAACAAAGAAAATTACATCCATAGAATCGGTAGAGGTGGTAGATTTGGTAGAAAAGGTGTGGCTATCAACTTTGTCACTGATCACGATGTTGGTATGATGAGAGATATCGAAAAGTTCTACTCCACTCAAATCACTGAAATGCCTGCTGACATTGGTACTTTGTTCTCTTAGGAAGGTTATCTAGTTTTCTACTTGTAGGAACCTGTTCATAATAAATGTAATTTATGTTAATCAAATTGCGCAGTATTTTTGTAAAATTAATGATACCGTCATTTAGAATGCCTGGTGCATTCTTTGGAGGTGGTTCTAGCAATGACAGGTCCAATTCCGGTTCGTTACCACAACTACCAACTCTACCAACTGCTGCCATCAGTGCGGCTGCGAAAGAACAAGTGGACGCCGCTGGTTTTGAAGCATTTACCAATAAGCAACTAGTGACAAAAAAAACTCAAAGGCAAGCCAATGTTATCAATCAGTTAGATACCTTGGTGTACTTTCTTGTGGGGTACCAGTTCATCAAGTACTGTCATTCAGCCAGCTTGTTACCGGTGTTGGCACATTTAGCCACAGAAAAGTTGATGTCTTGTGATTCGATCTTGGATCGAGACGCCAACAACTTTTTGCGGTTTGTAACGGAAATGCACAGATCACAGGTCGAAAGTGGTGTGGATGAGGCCAGCAGGGAGCGGATATTAGGCTCGATGATTCTGAGAATATGCTCCATGATTTACTGGAAGTCGATATTGGCAATTGGTTACCATATTGGATTCATCTGTTTTTGGTTGATACCGATTGCTAATCATAACGGGGGGTCGTTGAAGACTGTCAGTAACGGGACATGGTGGTTTGTGTCCTTTATCGGAGAGTTTCGGCCCATAGACAATTGGAATTCCCTCAATTACTTCAACAAGATGGTGCATCTAGGATTGGTAGGGTTAATTGTCAGCGACTTTCTTATATTGTTCGTCCAGTTATGCCTTTTCCAGTCCATATTCAAGCAGTCCACCATGGCGCCTTTGGGCACGAGACTCAACACCCCGGAGATAGAAGTTGTCAGACGTCAAGGGGACGGGTTTAGTTTGAATAACAGTGATTCCAGTTTCACAGAGATGAATAGAGAAATCCCCACTGCCTTAAGAATACGTCTTAACGACACGTTCACATGGTCTGCATTCAACCCCCAGAGGCCCTGAAATATAGAACCGTTCCATATGCATCTTTAATTCAATAGTCTAATGTCAAATAATGAGAATATTTTCAATGTCAATGTTATGCCAAAGCACCTTCGCTCCGTTAAACCATGGTCCATTCCACCTTTAAAAATAGGCTACCCGCCGAGCCCACAAGACATACCCATTCACAATGTGTTGAAGAAGGTTCTCTTCGAAGGAAGTAACGATTCTCGAGACATAGACCTTGTTTCACACACTTTTGACGTGGATTCAAGTATTTTGAAAGGTGCATCTATTCCAGTCGAAAACTTATACACCCAGCCGAAGCCACAGCTTTTAAAGGGCAGGGAATTGTTCCAGGAACAGTATAAATGGAGCAAGAGCTTGAACCACCGATGGAAGATTTCTGATGAACAATACAAGAAAGTGTTCTTTGATCCAGAATATATACGACACTCGTACGAAACACTGGTGCAGCTTTGGCAAGGAAAAGAGATCGTCAACTTCCTCAAGCGCTTTCTGAAGGAAACGTGGAACCCATACTACTATCTGGGGCTCAAGCCATGGGAAATCGTTATGGATAAGTTGCAGGCCAGAAATACTTATGATCACGACTACTACGATGAGATCATTAAAATGGCGCTTTCAAGACACCGCTTTACATACCTGGCGCCCCCTGAATTCCACGCCCACTGGTTATTGCTTTCAATGAAACCAAAGCGAGAAAGCACAGGGTACCCCCAGTTCGTACGGGGTCAAATCGAAAAAGGGCTAGTTCTGTCGTCAATCCTTGACAACCACCCATACCTACACCTGATTTGGCACAGCTTGAGTGACGAATCCCGCCAGAAATACTACGGTGGCCATGCCCGAACCAACAATGCAATTGCTAAACATTACTGGAACATGCTAATGGTACTTCATTACATTTACGATACCCACGCAACCAACTTTGATTGGCGGACCCACTTGTGGCAGTCTGAGTACGTGTACTTCCGAGGGTCGTATTTGAAGCAGTTCATGTACACCGAAAACAACCGACTCCAGGCAGTAGCCATGAAGGACCTCATCTGGGGTACTGGACCAGGTCGTGCATTGACCGACACACCGTCGCCAAAAAAACACGCGTCGTGAATTTTATTATACTATTACATTACCAACATGACCACCACTATTGATCCTGTGAACAAGAAACAAAAGACCGAAGACGTACCTCTTTTGAAGGTGTTTTTGAGATCCGATAAAGCCAAGGTCCCCACCAAAGGATCTGCTTTGGCCGCTGGCTACGACATGTACTCGTCAGAAGCAGGTGTTGTTCCAGCACATGGTCAAGCCATGCTTAAAACGGACTTGACTGTGATTGTTCCAGTGGGATGTTACGGAAGAGTGGCCCCTAGATCGGGATTGGCTGCCAAACACGGGATTTCCACCGGAGCCGGTGTTGTGGATGCTGATTACAGAGGTGAGATTAAGATTATCTTATTCAACCATTCAGACAGAGATTTCGAAGTGGCTGAAGGAGACAGAATCGCTCAATTGGTGTTAGAAAAGATTCTTTTGACCGACATCAGAGCCATCACTGCTGAAGAGTTAGATATCACTGAAAGAGGTGAAGGTGGCTTTGGATCCACTGGTGGATTCAACAAACAATAGAACCATTAGCCATAGATTCAAACTATACGTGTATATACATTTATAGTTTATCAACGCATAAGGTTTCATCATTAAATATCTCTATTTACAAACGTGTAACTGACGCATGTCATAGTTGCTGCTATCACATACCAGCAGTAGGTCTTTTATCTGGTTTCTCTTCAAAGCTGGAAGAATCGTTGGACTTCGATTCAGTAGAAGCTTCAGTGTTGTCGGATTCTGCCTCTGCACTCTTTTCTGCCTCGGCGGTTTTAACTGCTTCTGTTTCGGCACTCTTGGACTCTGGCTCGGTCTTCATACCACCTTCTTGGGCTTCTTCCAATTCATCTAACTTGATTTCATCCTTGACATGCGTAACAGTATCCTTTTCTCTCAAATTCTCTTCATTAATCAATTCATCTTGCTCCTTTAAGATGTTCAATTTCAATTTGGTGTCATCAGATAATTGTAACTTGGCAACGTTATAAACTTCATCGGGAATCGAACTCAAAACAGCTAAAAGAGCGTCATAGTAAGATTCAATGCCATGCAGGTCTTCACCGTAAGTGTAGGTGGAAGACAAAATCAATAAGGTGGAAGGAATCTTCTGTCTTAATCTCAAATCTAACCAAGTAGCCAAGTCATCTCTTAATCTTGCAGGTGACACATTGACGGTTTTAATACCTCTTTGTTGACAAGCATACTTCAATTCTTGAATGGTCAATGATTCTACCCCTTCATAATCAATTGCTTTATCGTCCTTGATGATATTCAAAAGTCTATGTCTAATTTGGTAACGTAAAATGGAGTCAGTTCCAAAAGACGTGATATTCATGTACTTGGACATGGCCAACAATTGCGGCCTCGACAAGTTGTCCAAGACCTGATCGTTCTTGAAAAGTCTGGCCACTTGAATAAGATGCTCTCTAGATGGAGTGTCACCCATGGATAATGTATCAAAGAATGACACAAATGCCACCTTTTCTTCATCAGTGATCTTTGATAACTTCAATCCGCTTTCTTCGATAGTCTGCTTGATATACTGAGAAGCAGAGGTTTTGGCTTTATATAACTTGGCATTTTTCATCTTTCTGTCCTTCGAGGATTCGTAGGTGGATGGCAAAAAGTTAGGAAAGACCCTGACAATCACGGGAAGCAACAACTCAGCGAAAGGAATAAGCACCAACGCAGCAAAAGGGACCAATCTCACCATATCAACCAATGTTCTTTGTAATTGATTGCTTTCTCTTCTGGTTAATGCATATCCAGAAAACATCTTTATCAACAATTTGGTAGACACTTTGATCTCGAATCCCAACAACTTGGTTCCATCTCTATAATGAGCAGCCTCAGTCTTGATTTTCTCCCACAAAGTCTTTTTGGCCACCACTTCTGTGGGTTTTACGTCTTTGGAGGGTAATTTTAAATCTGGTTTGGCCACCGGCTTGGTTTCTGGGGTACTTTTTTGGGAGTTGAATCTTATAAAAGACTGTATTATGGGACGCATGTACTGATTGTGTCTGGACAAACCCTTGTGGATATACAATCCTGTATTATTTGTTGTTATTCCACGTTTAAACATGGATACTCGGAAGCCTACCGGAGCAGGCAATTTCCTCTTTAACAAAATCTTTTGCATCATTTTCAGGACGGGAAGAATCGGAAATTACTTTACAGAACGATGTATAGCTTGACTAGCGTTTTCTGCGGTGAAACGTGGAGCAAGTTGGGTAAAATAATGGACGTATCTCCTGGCAGTAGTTATTTAAAGCGTCAGGAAAAACTTTCACTTTTGCGTAACGTCCGCACAGGCTGGCACGAAGCGGCAGTAAAGCCGGGGACCATTGGTTTATACACGACTTGTATATTTTTAGGTTTGCTGCACAACATATGAAACAAGAGAGAACCCGATAACGTGTATTGTATTACTCGTCCTCTTCGCCAACAAGTTTATCCATCATATTGTGATGGTCTTTCTCTTCACCACTGAGGCCAATAATGATGATTTTATCAACCACGGTGTGGAAGTCTTCATCATCTCCGTCAAAGAAGAAGGTCAAGTTCTGTACGTTTTGGAACCGGACAAACTTGAATTTGCACTCGTACCACCCCTCAGCAGTGGGCAACTTTTCAATATGGGGAGCTGAATTATCGCTGGTGGCATCCTCAAAAGATAAAATGTTTAATTTATTAGCCCACACTTTGATGGAACTTGGCGACTGGGTCTCTTCCACATCATCTTCATCGAGAGTGATTTCATCGGCACTTGATACTCTGGAGGTTTTGATCAATACCGAGTACACTTTGGAGATATGAGTCAAGGGCACATGCAAGATCATCTGAGCGTCTGCGTCAGAATACACACAGTTTTCACTGCTGGCGTCAAACACGTCTCTGATGACACCTGATTTCTTCAAAGATACGGCATTCAACGCCTCAAACTCCCCTCCGGCGATGTACTTGTTCAACACAGAATAGCCACTGGGGATATACTTTTTGATATCGCCCAGAACCTCTTCTTCGGTAATTTCGACACTAGCACCGTTACCTGAACGGTTCTCCGCCGTTGCATCACTGTCCGCCTTCTTCCTTAAGTCCTCAAAAGCACCACGGATACTGAGAGTGGCTCCCTTAATGATATTGACAGATTTTCCAGATTCCATGAATACAAACGTAGGTACAGCTGTAATCTCATACTTGGATGCCAATGCTTTCTGGGAGTCAATGTCCACCTTTACCACCTCGATCTTCTTGAACTGGGGGTCCGCATACATCTCCTGAACCACTGGTCCAATGGCCTGGCAGGGGCCACACCAAGTGGCGGTAAAGTATAGCACCAAGTACTTGTTGCGACTGATGTAGCTGTCCAAATCAGCAGGCGATTTTACAAATTGCACCGACATAATCAAAGTATCAATCACAAAGTACTAGTTAACACAATCACAAATAGAAACTATGTGATATCTAATGGTTGTACGCCGTTGATTAAGAAGAAAATTAAGATCGCGAGAATTAATTATTCAGTATATGATTCACAATAGCCCCCACAACTCCAGTGTTTCGGAGTCCACACGCTCCAGTCTACGAGATAGCGCGGGTGTGTCTGGTAGCCTGCTTTATGTGCCTCATGGTGCTGAAACCCGAAAGTCGAAAGGGTTGAAAAAGTACGTAAAAGATGTGAATGTCGTTAATGTGAATGACTTTGACGCCGACAATTTTGTGTCGTTTCTGGCACCCAAGTCCAAAGAGGATCCACTGGTGGATGTGATGCTGGTACAGGAAAGCGAGCTGTTGATGGTTCTGGACAAAAATCCCTCGGAATTGGCGTCGTTTTCCCATCAGCAAGTCAAAAGTGCAGGCGAATTGGCAGGGGTGCTTGTAGAGACAAAAAAGACATTCCTTGCAGAGAATAATGTTGTTGACCTCACATGCAAGGTTGAAGAGAACCTGAAAATGGCACATGAACTGTCTCAGCCCATCTCAAGGGCCACATATATCAGGGCAGAAAGAGTAAAGGCTACCCTTGCTTTCAAGTACCTTCTGATAGAGAGAGCCTGTTCAAATTATGACAGTGCTATAAAGTACCCGGGGGTGGAGGGGGTTTACAATCCCCTTCAAGTCATCAGAAACCGGAGGATTAGGACCAAATATAGGGAATATCCCAGACCCTTGACCTTCAAAACTACACCCTTAGCGTCAACTGTGTTCAGTGCTAAATACTCCCGAGACAACCTGAGAAAGCCCTGGAGGTTTTTATGGGCGGTGGAGCTCCATGAGCAGATCAGTGATGCCTCTTGGAGAGTGAATCACATCCATGAATTGAAAAAGAGTAACGGTGAACTCTGGTTCCCCTCACCGAAGCACAACGACTCTGAAAAGCACAATTCACATAGACTACACGACAAGCTCTTCAGCGACGAGGACTATCAGGATACAAACTCTTACGTGTCGGGAAAATCCAACCGATCCAGAGAAAACGCACTAGAGGACTTGAAAGTAGCATATCTGCACGATTCGAAGGTCGAGTTCCACACACCAGGACGCAGGGATAGGCTTAAGAAGAGAGTGAAGCGGGGCTTGAAGTATTCAGCTGACTCGAGGTCTGCAGGATCATCTGAGTCGAATGAAGGACTTCATGATGCTTTCATCTACAAATTTCATCGGAAAAAGACCGAAAAACCCACATCCGAACCAGTCAGTTCAGCCGCTTCTAGATCTGGTACTCCAAGACAGAGCCATCAGTTTGAGCCCCTCACAAATGTGTATCAGAGCCCGGTGGGCGATTCTGCAGGTGATTTATTGAGTAATGTGAAAATCAACTCTGTTGAGAAGATACGAACAGGTATGGATGATCTGGAGATGATGGATACCGAAGTTCTAGATCTGGATGAATCACTATCGCCACTACCAATAGAGGTGACCTCGTTGGTCGATGTACAATTGAAGAAGATTTCACAACACGAATTGTTCTTGAAGAACTCCACATATGTCAAGCTTCACTTTCTCAAGAACATTTACCCCCAACTATTCGATTCTATTGTTCAGAAAATTAATAGGTTGACAACTGCTACTATCCCACAACTCCACGATGCCATGGTTGAAGTCAATGACGATGCTTTTCCGGGTTATGAAGCCATGTGTTCTGTGATTTTATCAGAAATAAAGAGTGTCATGCACATCATAAATGATGACTACTCCGTAAGAGTGGATAATATACTCACCAGCAGTGACAGGCTCATTGGAGAGATCAACACATCCATGTCTTTGGAGATTCGGAAAATGGATGAAAAGTTGGACAAGTTGAATAGTTCGCTATTCGGTAACAGTCTTGTACGACAGATGGATTTTGGTGACACACTGTCACTTATGAAAGAGACAGGGAACTACAGGATATTGTACTCGGTGTTGGAGAACAGCATAGTTATCCTTTTGAGAATCATTTGGATGGTGGTGAATATTTACAAGTCCATGTTGTGGATTTTGAAGATGGTGTGGAAAATTATCAGGTTTATTTTGTTTTAGAGTAGTCACTATACCAATTGTTATTACAAAATAGGTAACAACTAAGCATGCAGGAGCCTATGGCATTAATTAATTATTAGCATATCTTTGGGAACTCAAGGTTTCCATTTCAAATACAAATTTATTTGCATTAATGAATAACTCGTAGAACGAATTCACACCTGTGTCTTCGGACGTATCCAGTTCGGCGGTGTTATGGGTTATATCAGCTTCATGGCTCGATGGCACATAATTATCTCCACTATCGACCAGAACACCGAGAATCTTAAACATGTAGGCTTTGTCTGTCAATAGAGCTTTAACTATAGCCAATTTCGTGTGGTAGTCGTGGTTTTGTAACCTTCCCACATCCAACATGATCCTGGGACTAGTAAAATTCAAGTTTTTATCTTGATAGACAGAATTGATGGAACTTTTAATATCTTCAATACTCATTATTGGATTGACTTCCACCACAACAAATGTTTCGTCATTTCCAGAGGTACCCACCACAGCAGCTGTTCCCAACTTGGTGACTGATAAAAATTGATGTTGGTGTTTGGTTGCAAAAATTGCGTCTAAAGCGGATCTGATTTTATGTGGGTACATCAGTTTATCAAAAGGAAGATGTGAGTCTTGGGTTCCGAACCCCACAGGGTACGAGAGTCCCGAGCACAATTCCCGGTGAAGTTGGGATTCGGCTAATGTGGAACTGACCAACCCAAAGCAGAACAAGTCGGATAAATATTGAGGAGTGATGGTATCACTGATATTTGCGACAGTAGGACATATTTCACTAATTTTCCCCAATAGTTGCCTACAAAACGGCATTCCTTCACTGACCTCATATGTCATTACAGTGTCCTGAGACCCATTGGCCTGAGCAGGAATCTTGTAATTGGCTAGATTGGCTCTGACACTCAACATAAGATTTTGTGGGGGATTTTGACACAGGAAAATGGAAGCGATTTCTGGAGGCATTAACGACGGTAAGTCATCGAAATGCTTACCCAATAGACACCCAATCCATTGAGAGCACGCCCGTAACTGGCTGGCACTCTTAACAAACCCAGGGCCCATTACCATCACCAATGGGCCGTTGTTACTCGACCCGTTTAGTATGTCAGACAATCTTGACCGGTAGTTCAGAATTTTGGATTGCAACGAGTCCGAGATGGGGTACATCTCGTTCTGGATCACTTCTGGCAGTGCTATGGCCACATAGCCTTTGTTTTCAAAGAAAAGACCCGAAGTGGAAGACACCGTTCGTCTGGAGGTGGTGGTACCATAGACCCAAGATGGGGCCAGGTTTTGAACAGCTAACTGTGTAGGATGTGGGTTTGTGAACTTTTCCGTGGTGTTTTCTTGCTCTACGTCTGACACATCCACAGACATGGCAGTATCGAGATCGCTGTTGTGATTCTCGTACGTTGTTTCACTTACGGACTCGTGCTTCTGTAACACCGACTCAAGTGAGGTGTGTTTGTGACTATTCATGTTTCCCCTTTTTATAGTGACAGTAAAACTCTCGGTTAGCTATTGGGTTTATGTGTGAAAGTGTAAATGTTACAAGTGACTCACAATACGAAAGATTTGCAGTCTTTTTTGCACACAAAAATAGCTAAAAATTAGCGCGGTGATTTTCTATAAATCAAACACTCTGATGCAACCAAAGTCTATAGCCTTGTTGGGTATGTATGAAAATGATTGGCATTGAGAAATATAACTAACTCTGACAGAAAATATCGACACCCACATTGAGCAGATTCTCCAGAAGTTCCAGGACACGTTTGATGTAGCAGTGATCCGAGACAAGTCCAAAGAATTATTGGCAGTGGAGTCGTTAGCGATGGAAACGGATGCTCTATCAATTATTCGGTTTTGTGAAGACTTGTTGCTTATCACAAAGAGCTTGAAGGAATCGTGGTGTTTGGATACCATTAAAGTCAACCCGGTGGCGGACAAGCAGTTGGAGCAGGAGGAGATTAATGAAATTTTCAGTAAATTTAACCAATTGACAGACAAGATGTCTGAAATAGGCAGTTAAAATCGAGGAGATGGTAGCGTTATTCATTAAAGTATACATCGGTTATTGAGTCAAAAGTTACTTGACTTTAAGGGGCTGTATGGTCGCACAGGAGAAGATGGCCGGGGTGTGCCAGCTCTGGAAGAGGCCCGGGTGGAGCCACGGGTGGTGACCGACTCATTCTCTTCATTCACCCGTTCTTCAAAGAGACTGACAAACTTTTGCACCTTGCCCACCTGAATAAACCTAAACTTCTTGTCTCCTTTGACACCTTTAACATATGTGGCTCCTGCAGCTAGATTATCGAACTCATGGAGATCAATGTTAAGGGAAGGAGACTTTTTGACTTTGGGTGTGTGGATAAAGCCTCGGGACAGTTTGCGGGATACCAGGGGTAGTTCGTCATTGATAGGTGGTATTGTGGGGGCATTGAGGAAAGGATTGGAGTGTTTAAGCTTCACGTGGGGAAAATCAGGTGATCTGATTTCAGGCGACTGGAAGGTGGTTCTGCTGGTGGAAGGCTTTAACGTAGGGGATTTGAACGTACTTGATGACGAGAATGTTCTCGGCTTCACGTCTATAGGTTTAATGAAAGGATCGTGTTTGAACGGTTGTCCTAGCGTCTCGGAGCTTTCTCTAAGCGATTGTTCATGTGCGTCTATATCTCGTTGCAACTGGGACCAAAGGGCCGTGTCTTCTTGCAGTTGGGACTCAGATTGGCTGTGCCGTACCTCTTCAGACTCAATCTGGGAGGCTTTCAATGTGGCGAAGGTGTGCTGTTCAGGGTCTATATCCCCGGTGTAGTTGTGTCTTAAATTATTCATGTTTCCAATGAAACTGTCTTCCTCTCTCTTTTCTTGCACTTTGACCACGGCTGGTGTTGTCAACATGGTGGTAATATTCTTTCCCACTAACGTTTCCACATCATCCTCTTGATTACTTTTCAAAAACAGCGGGTGATCGGAGTAATCATACTCATCAGTTACTTCGTGTTCCGAGATCTCTAGCGTAGTTTCCGTCCCCGATATGTCCTGGCTGAGATTGACTTCGTTGTATTCATTAATATCGTGGATGCTAGTATCGTAGGACTCCATCTCGAGACTATTGACAAGCAAATCGTTTCGGAACAAGTTCTCGATATAAGCTTCTATATGGCGGAGGAAGCTGTAGTCACAGAGGAGCAACATACCATAGTTTTCATCCTTCAAGAAATCAATTGTCACAGTTTCGTGATCCACAATAAAATTGAGGACTTTCAAGCATAAACTCACAATGAACACCTCATTGGTGATGATGTTCCGGGGCCGGATCACTAGCTTGTCCTCGTTGACGATCACACCCAATAGACTCGAGATAGCGCTGGTATCTTGAGTATCGGTGGTTTTTGCAAGGAACACCAAATTGTCTTTGATCAAGTCCGAAGGCTTCAAGCTATTATTTCTATTGAGTAAAGTGTTCAACTCTACATTGACCGAGAACTCAATGTCAATGTGTTCTGACAAGTCACAGCTCTTCTCTCCCGCAGACTCTAATTCCGGTTTCAACAGACAATAAACCCTGCATAAACGGCTAGTTTTGTCAACAATGTCAGATGAGAATATAAAGTTAGGTTTGTGAATGTCTGTGGGATTGGGCAGGAAATGAAACGACTGATATCGTTTGAGATTCAATCCCTGGCTCATTTCAATGTCTTTATACCGTTGTGTTGCGGTAGCTCTTGAACTGTGTCAATTATCAGTTGTGGGTTTGTTTATTTTGATAAAGTTTATTTTTTGAGTTGTGCGAATTATTTTGTTGTTAATGGCTTCTTATTACTTTACCATAATAGGCACTAGTGACAGCCCGATATACGAGTTGGAGTTTCTGTCGTTCAAGGTAGGGAACAGCTCCACTTATCTGTCCCAACAGCCACATATACCCGGGAAATCACAGTTCTCCGATGGAGTAAAAGAGCTTTTACCGTTCATAACGCATTCATCGTTGGATTTAATCCAGGAGTTTCAATGGAACAGTAATCAGTTCTATTTGGGAAAGATCGACTCGTTCTATGGGGTGCTGGTGACGGCGTTTATTACACAAGGAAGTGTCAAATTCATGATGTGCTCTGATAATGGTACTGGAGGTAAATACGACGAGAATTCTGTGAGGCAGTTTTTCATGGAGACCAACGAATTATATGTGAAATGCTTGATGAATCCGTTCTATGGAGTGAATGACCCCATTACGTCGCCGGACTTCGACTTGAAAATCAAGATGTTGACCAGGAAGTACCTATAATGGGAAGGAGTATTTCAGCATTTGCATTACCTTGGGGACCTTTACATAAACGTTAGACCAGAATAGACCTTTGGGGTGAACTTTTTAGGATGATGAATTGTGGGAGAGAGGTATGATCATCTTCTAGAAAGACCGCGAGTGATAGCCAAGTTGACCTTGAACATTCACTCATTAGTTTAAGATAATCACAGATCATGATTATTTATAGTCAATTGTGATCTAGGTATTTATTGTCACCCTATATACATCCTAACTCTCCTCCTCGAGAATCTTCTCGGTTTCAATTCTGTACCCGTCTCCAGACTCCACAAGAATGCCCTGCTCTTTCAACTGCTCAAACATATCTTGAGGAACCCAACCACCCGTTGCTGCAAATGGTGTAGATGATATCTCAGCTTGGTATTCCTGCAAGTCCAACTGGAAGGCTTCAGTGAAGTCCTTGGAATATTCAATTGGAAACGTTGACTCTTTCGTGTTGACCAACTCATTGGCCACGTAAGCTTCCCATACTCCTTGTAACTGCAAAATTGACCCTTCTACATACAAATAGTCCTTATCGTTCTTGAATTCCAATGTCTGGATGTAAGGGAACTTCAACACTTTGATGTGGGGGGAAGCAACGGCGATCAAATCGTGTCTGTTGTTGTTCAACTCGATTTCCCATAACCGTTCATTTCTTGTTTTATAGTACATGAACTTGTACTGCTCTTTGTCCACATCATCCAAGTCTTTATACTCAGGCACGTCCTGCTCCAAGTCATAGATTTTGACTCCAGCATATGCCACAAAATTAGGATAACTAAAATAAGCAAATGGCTTGATAGACGCATATTCAAAGTCGATGAAACACAACTCGTTGTTCCTATTGGAGTTGAGAATCACATTCAATGGATCCAAGTCTGGCATAAACAACCGAGGCTTGAACAACTCTTCAACGTTTGGAATGTTTTGGGACTTGTTATTAATCAAAGCAGGAGCTATCTTCAATAACTTTTCAAAAGTTGCAATTTGCTTCTTCAACATATCAACCTTTTCTACCAGACTGCTTGAGTCTGCCTGCGCCAATCCCAATCTGTGGGTTAAGTTCTCCAATTCAATGGCTGCAACACTTTCAATAAGCTTTTGCGGCTGGTCTTTAGGCCAAGGTCCATTGTGGTTGCAAATTTGCCCTTTGGATAACTTGTTCTTGTTCTTTGAAAAGCTCTTGTCCACGGAAGGACCGATTCTCCATCTATTCACCAACAAATCGTTGGTTTCTCCTTCGTATGGTAAGTCGTTCTGTAAAAGACCATCCACGTCTTGTGTGAAGTACAAAGAACCAAATTTATTGAAAACAATTTCGTTGGTCTTGTTTTGGAAATCTGCAATTGGCTTAATGACTTCTAATAACTTGTCTTGTGAATCAGGGGTTTCGTCCGTGACCAAAGGGTCCCACTGCTTCATCAACAAGTCACCTGGGATATATTCCATCAAAATGTATGGAGTTTGAAGGAAATTCAACTTGTTGACACCATAACTAACAATCCGAGGAACCTTCAACCCTAACTTTAAGTTTAAGAAGTCGTTGGTAGCCACTTCACTCTTGATTTTCTCACCAATGGAATATTCACTTTCTAATTTGTAAGGCAATCTCAATACCAATTCGTTACCATTGGACATGGTGATCTTGTAGATCCGGTGGTGTTTACCTTCATGGATACTTGCAATGGATTTGACGGCTATTGTTTCGGCAGACTTGCCCACAAGGTCTAAATTCTGTACCAAGGAGACGGAGCCATCAGCCAAGTGGACTGGATTAGTAATCTTGAAATCGCCACTTTCATCGATATTTTGGGGTTTCACAGACTCAGCCACCAACGCTTGGGCCAATTTTGAAGTTCCTTCGATAGAGAATCGGGTTTGTCTCTTTGCTTTTTCGATTTTGTCGTTATTCATCCATGAACCCCAGGAATACTGAAAGAACCGATTTCTTTGTGGATCTGACGTATCTGCCATTGTTGTTTGGACCTGGTCAGGTTCATTAGTCAATTTAGAGGCAAACCGTGCTGAAACCACCATGGCCACAGGGCTGGAGTTCCCGGAGACCCCAGTTTGTGTGAATCTTGCTAGCGTCCGTAACATTGAAAAATTTTATTTTTTTGCGGCTGCAAGAAAGATTAAGAGGGACAAGAATAAGAGAACGAATACCGAGAGAAACACAGAAGGGTAAATGGGGAATGCCAGGAGAAAGAAAGAAAATGGAGGGATGGAAGAAACAAGGTCGAAAACTTATACTAGTACAAACCCTATTATTTATTCAAGAGCTCCATTTTAGTTGCCAAAGGCACCTGGTCAGCAGTCTTGCCAGAATCACCATTAATCTCAGCATCAGTAGTCCTAAATGACGTCTGACTCTGGTCCAAATCTTTGATTGTAATCAAAGGACTGGCATTTGACCCCTGGTTCGGACTCTGTGAAGGAGGGGACACAGGGGCCCCGCCACGCCTTTCGTCTGCCAGCTTCACCATGTTCGCCATGAGGTGGTTGGTGTAGGCATTAGGGCCCTTTCTGTGGAGCCTTCTGCCTTCAATACCATCTTTAGTGGCAGTTGTGGATAGACAAGATGTGGTGGAATTTCGAGACAAGCTTGGCAGCACCGCAGAAGCCACGGGGCTGGTATTCGAGACGTCAGACCGGGGCACCATTTCGTCTTCAAAATCACTGGAGTTGATCGATATGTTGGTGGAATGGTTGAAGTACTTCAAATTCTTAGACGACAAGGATTCATTGCTACCTGTTTCGTAGTCATCGTATTCGAACTCTGAAGGGGTGAGGTCGGGCGTGCCTAAATTGACTTTCCCACTAAATATGGATTTGACACTAGCAGCTGGATGGGCCATGGTGTGTCAAGAGGAAGAATATAGGGTGATAAAGAAGGAGTGTGGAGTGAGACTAAATAACGGGGATGCGTGCGTGAACCAACAACAAATTGCTGGCACCCTTCTGGGTAAAAAAGAGGGGATAGTATTGTTGACATAACGCTGGGTCTTGAGCCATAACGTTTGAGACAATTGACTTGGTACAGTAGAGGCTGAAG
Organism: Yamadazyma sp. yHKS699; assembly: GCA_030580295.1. NCBI lineage: Eukaryota > Fungi > Ascomycota > Pichiomycetes > Serinales > Debaryomycetaceae > Yamadazyma > Yamadazyma sp. yHKS699. Next base: position 13,616 of record JAKTSQ010000028.1, on the reverse strand, counting down.
ATAACCATAGATGATGCTACATGGTTTGGATTAACTGGTTAAGACACGCCAAGGATAAGTCATGGGATGACTTTTCAGAGAAAGTGTGTGGGGGCGAAAAAGTTAATGGCTGCAAAAAGGAAACAAGAGGTCAGGGACAAATGATGGCAATGTGGAAAAATGAACAAAACAAGTGGGTCGACTTTAACTTTGTAGACATGGAAAAGTGGTTTGGCTACGGTGTTTTCAAATGAAAAGCAATGTACAGCAGCTAGGTGACACAGTGTTCCAAACAACTTATTTTCCTTTATTACTCTACTGTTTGGCGCTGTCTGTGGCTTTCAATGGACTCTACATGGACCGAACGTTCTTTTAAGTTGGTTCAAGTGACTTAAAGATCCGGTACCCTTCTTCTAGTCAGTTAAGAGGCCAAAGATTCCAGTTACGCCAGGCGTCCTGCTTTTCTCATAGAGCTCTCGCCACCAACTTTGGAGAATTTCCACAAAAGGCCGGGAAGGTTAATGCTACACTTGGAAGGAGGTGTATACAGCTTTGAGGTAGTTCTTGTGCCCCTCTATGTGTTTATGCACAGTGGTTTGTTTTCCCTGTGAGCCTCGGTATAGTCAAGCCTGGCAGCAGCCAAGACGTAGTCCAACGCAGTTGTGTCACCTTAGAGCACGAGTCCCTTTCTCTTTATAACGAAGTACAGCAGTTCAGGCTTATGACAGCGTTTCACAATTTAAAGGTTTGTGGTGGTGGTTGTTTCAGGTACCAAGAAACAGGCGTACTGCATGCTTTCCTCGGTGAAGCTGCCCTACTCTGTGCTCGAGTCGGTCTATTCCATACTTCCTGATCGGGTCTTAATAGGCCCCTGTACTTGAATCTCACATAGTGGTCATAGCTTTGCCAGGAAGTTCTTTCAAATGTCTGGCTGGAATTATTCAACTTTAAGTAGCTCAATAACACAATCGGCCTCCAGCGACGGTTTCAAAGTGGTTCACCTTTGGAGACATGGATAGTGCTGGTAGACGTAAAGCTGTGGCTGACAACTGAAGCATGATCCGCTGTTGCGTTGACCCAACCCCCAATACCAACGACTGGTCCAGGTACTGTGTTTCTTGGCTCTTGTTCATGAACAGAGGAACGCCTCCTTGGTCTTGGTAGTATTCTCACCTTGATACCCGATACCTCTTCGGCCTCGGAGCTGTACTCATAGATATTTTAAGCCGTCAGCACAACGAAAAGAATGGTTACGATAAAAAAAGAAGATTGGACAAAAAAAAGAAGACCTGATGAGATACTGATGAACTGTAGAGGCTCAATAGAAAAGATAACACAGCCAAGATGGAGCTGGGATGGAGCCAAGACTCTGATATGTTCTATGTACGGGCAGATTTTGTCGGGTTGTCGGTATTAAAAATTATTCCGAGCCTCCGTTGCATATCGTATGACAAGTATCAGGAACAGGCTAGCCTTCCGGCCATCAGAAGTGCTTGGAAGCATCCCGGTTGGATCCCCTTCTTAGCCAACCAGCAAAAACCAACCAATGAATGTCCCAGGGTTCGTGCCAGGCGCCAAGCCCCTTCAAACTCAATTACTCCCCTAAAGAACAAGAAAAACACCCAAAAAAGATCCAAAAAAGACCGCAAAATAGCGTGCAAGTTCCTCGGAAGTGAAACGATAACAGGAAGCATACGTAGTGGGGGTTCTGCTCAAATCTGGGATGTCGAAGGCTGTGTGAGCTATTTAAATGACTCCAAGTTCAAACACGAATTTAGCGGAAAGGGGATGTTGTTATCTATGGGCGGGGTTGGATAACGAGGCTGGTGACGACTGGTGTGGTGCCAAATAATACTATTGTACGGCGCATAACGACAATTTAGCACCCGATGCGTTGTGGTGAGGGTACTCCTTTGAGTAAAGTGTTGAGTGAGTTAAAGTTTGATCATCTATAGGACTATGAAGTGTGTATGGGCGAGTAGAGTTTTAGGTTATACTGAGTGGTGTTCTTATCTGTTCCTTATCGTTCTTTTCCTCTAAGCTTGTCTCTATCCCAACAATGCAATTCTATTACGCATTGAGGTGTCAAAATAAGCCCCGTCCGCTAACCGGCGCAATAAAGGCGCTTAAAAAAAAGAAAAAAAACCAACTCTCAGTCGTAAAACAGTTAAAATCTAGTAATTTGTTCAAACAAAAAACCTTGATTTGTTTAGACTGGTGAACTGAACAGATTGGTGTATTAGTTTTTGGGTCTGAATAACCTGTTACAAGTGTTCTAGCACCGCACCACCCAGCATATATTTTAAACACCTCCAAAAAAATCAACCACCAAAGAAATCATGTCCAAAGAGGGAGTTCATCCCACAAGAAGGAAACATACCAACAGTAAATTAGGGTGTACAAATTGCAAAAAGAAAAAGATAAGATGTGATGAAAACTTCCCCCAATGCCACAACTGCCAGAAGAGCCGAAAGAGTGTTTGTTCATACTTGTCACTAAGCCAAAAGGAGATCAACAAGATCAAATTAACCCACTCACTACGAACCACCACAAACAAGCTCTTGAACTCCAACTACCGGTTACCAATTTCCAACTCCAAGTCCCAGAACTACTTCGATGTGTTGGAGTTCAAACACGAGTTGGCAGACTTGCCAATACGTATTCCCAACATCCATTACCCGCTGTTACAATTCAAGAGAATGACCACCCAAGATATTGAGGACGACGACAAACTGGCCGGGGAGGTGTCTCCCCCTAATACGTCGCCTCCGACACGCACGTCTCCGGCGTCCACGCCAGTGTCGATGACTTCTCGTCTGGCATCGATTGTCGGCAACAAAAGAGGTACACCACTCGCATCCGCCATTTCAAGCTCCACTTCCTTCAAGCGGCATAAGCACAAGGTACATATTCGACCGGTGATGAAGGTTAATGAGTACCAGTTCTACAAGATCGTCAACCTTGACTACATAATGCCCAAATTGGTGGGGCAACTGCCATACGTCGACATATTGAACGACCTTGTGGTGTGTTTGGGAGCACTGATCGCTTTGGTAGCGTTGCAAAAGTCCCAGTCATCGGCCGAAACCAGCCGCTTGTCCATCTGGTGTTTAGAGATGCACAGCTCGTGTACTAATAAGCTTCGGAAGAAACTTGGAGAGTTCGACAGCCGATGCCAGAACATGGTGATTCTGCCAGCAAATGATCAGTTTATGGTGGATATGACGCCTGTGTTGCACTACAGTCACTTGTTCTTGAGCTACAGCAGTTTGTTATTAGGATTCAGCATGGAGAACTACTGCAAGATCAACACCACAGGCATGCACATTGTGAAGCGATTTTTGGAGTATAATAAGAACCGCCCAACCACTATGTTGATGCAGTCGATCTTGAACACCTACCAGTACCAGATGTTGTTCATCCATCTTCCGAAATACGATGCTAGCTACATGTCGGAAGTTTCGAGCAATCTCGAAGCCTTGGGTGAGGTATACAGATCGTTGGATGTCACCAACCCTAAGATGTCCAAATTGAATACGTTGTACACTAACTTGGTGTCGTTCGTGAACAACGAGTACCTCCCGATCATCAACAACAAGAAGGGCAGAGGCTATTTGATCGAGTACCAGGCCGACGTGTTGTATAACCTATTGAAGCTGTGGATGAGACTTTTCCCGTCGTCGGCATTTGTTCCCATCACTTTCAGCCAGACCCATAGCGATTTGTTAGTATCTGACTTGACTACAACCGTGTTCTGCTACTACTATTTGGTAGGGGCCTCTATGAGAGCTTCTTTCCCATGTATGTCGTATGTGTTTGGTATCAGTTTTGCAACTTTGCAGTTGAATGCCACCAAAAGCTTTTTTGAGATCTCGTCCTTGGTGAACACCTATAAGCCATCGTCACCCAACCTCCAAGACTTCTTGCAGAGAAACAATTACTACGCATTGCGGATATATTCCTTCTTCCGGCACCGGGTCCGGATCTTCATCCGTAACACCGACTGGTCCCCCAACTACTTCATTCATGCGCTCAAGAAGTCAAGAACCTTCAAAAACGTCTCAGAAGCTCCTATTTCATCGTTTGCATTTACATTGATCCGTCCCGAACATTATCCCTCCATTAGTCATCGTGATAATCTTCCGGGCCACAAGTTTACCAGAACTGATGAGACCATGATCCTCAAGCTCTACACAAGAAACATCGAGACCTTGAAGTTCTTTGATGAGAAATACGTGTTGCAATTTGACTATTCGTCGATGGCGTTGTTGCGAGATTATCGACCAATGTCAGCTCAATGCGAGACCAACTTCCACCCTTTGAGTGCTGCCGACCTTGACTTCTACATGAAAGACCGCATGTTCATTCTTGACCTGTTCAAGCAGCACTCCTAGCCTGTATACTAATTTGTACAATATATATTCTGTGAAATAACAGCATCTGACAACGAGTCCTACATAAACCCATGTCTTCAAACCCACACCTGTAGCTCTTGACTTTAAACCAGAGTGCTATCACCATCGTAAAATGAGAAAAAACTATTTTTTTTGCACTCCTATCTTCTTAATCATGACGAAAATAGTACCTGGCGATGTGTTGCCGTTGGAAGAAGGCATAAACACCACCGTAGGACCAGGAATATACAAACATCCTAAAACTCGAGAGATCATCCCCACAACAGCGGGAAACTTGTACCTCAAAACCAACAAAAAGCACACCAATCAATTGGTATATACTGAATCCAAAAGCAAGAGATACATACCCAAGACGAATGATTTTGTGGTGGGAATCGTCTTGGGAACCATTGGTGAATCATTTAAAGTGTCGTTGCAAGACTTCTCCCCAGCAGTATTGCTTTCAATGATGGCATTTCCTAATGCTACCAAAAAGAATCGACCCAATTTGAAGGTGGGGCAAGTAGTTTACGCCAGAGTGTCACAAGATAGCCCCGAGATCGACATAGAAATCGAGTGTGTAGACCCCACCACCGGTAAAGACGGCGGGTTCGGCGCCTTGGATGAGAGTGGCTACGTGTTTGATGTGAGTTTGAACTTTGCCAATGAATTGTTGTTCAACAACGAATCGGTATATTTGGAGAAACTTGCTTCAAAATGCAAGTTTGAGATTGCCATTGGGTTGAATGGGAAGGTGTGGCTCAAGTGTGGCAATGGCTTGGTCACGGAAGACGGCGTATTGCCCGAAGGTAGTTTGGAAGACTTTAAGTATACATTGGCAGCATCTCGGTACTTGACTCGATGTCAGACAGTTAAAAAGTCCCAAGTCACCGCAGTTTTGAATGAATGCTTCAAGTCCTTGTAATGTCCCCTTTGTACTATATACACCCACCAAATACATAATTACTACATAATTATCACCATATTGGTTAAATCATCTCATCTCATCTCAAAAAAAATCGAAAATGACGACTCCAGTGAAAGGGCCCAATCCCCAGGAGCTCCGAAAGATCGAAAAGGACAAAAGGAGGAAGCAGTATGATGACTTGCAAGTTCAAGGAACAAATAACTCGTCAATCGTATCAAAGCGGTCTGTGGAAATGATATACAAAGACGTATCTCCCGCAGGAGAATGGTTCAAGTACTTTGTGCCCAAAGGAAAAAGAAGATCACCGGCGATCAACCGGGGTTATTGGATCAGAATGGAAGCTATCAGACGGATGATTGTGCGTATTATGGACCAGCATCCCCAGAAGCAAGTGAATGTGGTGAATTTGGGGTGTGGGTTTGACCCATTACCGTTTCAAATGCTAAGTATGGGGTACAATATTACCTTTTACGACATAGATTACCCCGATTTGGTACAAAACAAACTTGAAATGATCAAGCAAGCACCAGAGCTTATGCAGTTGGTGGGAGAACACACACCCGATGGTAATAGGCTTATGAATTGCCCCAAGTATAAGCTTATTGGCTGCGATTTAAAGAATGTTAAAAGGTACGGTGAAGAACTCTCCACGATACCAAGCGATACTGTAACTATATTTGTGGCAGAAGTGTCTCTTGCATACATGCATTACCGAGATGCCAACAAGATCATTGAATTGTCCAGTCAAGTTCCACAAAGCCACTTTTTGGTTCTTGAACAAGTGCTCCCCGAAACGAAACACGAAGCGTTCGGGGTGAAAATGTTGGCCCACTTTAGCAAGTTACGGAGTCCCTTAAAGTGCGTGGAACAGTACCCACTAAAACAAGACCAACATTCCCGGTTCAATACGTACTATCCAGACGTGGAGGTCCGGGACTTATTTGAAAACTGGGTGGATCTTATTGACGAAGATCTAAAGGTGAAAGTAGATGCAGTGGAGGCATTTGACGAGTGGGAAGAGTTCATCTTATTCTGCCAACACTATGTAATCGTGCACTCCACAAACACCGGTAAGTTGGTGTACAGATCCCCCCTTCCGTCGTTGAATCAGGTGGAATTGGCTTCGTTGCAGATCTCGGTAGATTCTAGTCCATTGATCGATTTGAAGTTCCCTGCCTCTTGTCAAATAGGCAGTGACATTTATGTCAATGGAGGCTTACAGCAAACCAGGTCGGACAAGACGTATAAGAACGGACAAGAGATTGACACTGTGGGCACACCAGCGGGTCGGATGTGCCACCAGTTCGTTTGTATAGGGAGAACAGCTGGGTTATTGGTAGGCGGAAGAACACGGCCAGGGTCAGCGTTGAACGATGTTTACAAGTTCGACACTACCACCAGCACCTGGACCAGACTTGTGGATTTGCCATACGGGGTTTCGAGGCACCTGGTAGTGGCGGTAGACTCTCAGAATGTGTTGATCGTCGGAGGAGTCAATGGCTGCGAAAACAAAGATGAGGTTGTGCTATATAATCACGTCACCCAGACGTCAAAGATCCTTACACCGCGGGGTGACGGCGATATAGTGTTCAAAACGTTAAGCAGTTTCGGGTGCGCATATGGTCCTGATGGCTATGGGTACATTGTTGGAGGAGTGGAGGACCACCGGGTTCCCAGTTTTAATATCCGCATGTTCAAATTTTGGGTCGAAGGCGACGAATTTAGATACACAACTGTTGCTAACGATGTGGAGTTGCAGAGGAGTGACTGTAAAGCTATAATAGTCAAGGACGACATTTACATCGTTGGTGGAATAAACTATAACAGCATTTTAGGCCAAAAAAATCTTATCATCAAGTACAATGTGAAGTGTGAGACATTTAGCAATTGTTCGTTTCCAGACGAGTTATGGTGCGAGAAGCCGCCTTTATTGATAGGGCACAACGTTATACACGATTCAGAGGCGAGTGTGTTTCGCATTCTCCATGGGGGATGTGTGTGCTACTCTTTCGGTAGTGTGTACAATCACAATTATATAGTGGCTGCAAAATAAACGATGCCCATATTTACAGAGGCCTTTGAAAGGTTTGGTTTGTGTAAGTGTGCTAGAAGGGCAACATAGAATGAAATCAACAACCTTCGTATCTTGGGCTGAAACACTACCCAGAACTAAACACAAGATGTGAGAAGCTAGGATTATATCTAGGTTATTCTTCACGGAGAGGGCTTCTGTTCTCAAAGAGTGTAGAAAGGAGATGGCATTAGAGAGGTGGCAAAAGGATTAAAGCCTAAATAGAGAGTTGGATGGGTCAAGAAAAATTTCAAATTCATTCACCTACGCAGAAGTCTCAGCACTATTGTTCTTTATGGCGCTTTAATGCGTTCGTCTTTTATTTCCAAAATTGGTTTACGAGTGGCCAAAAATTCATGATCTCCAAGCTCAAACTCCCTTCTACGTCGTGAACGTAAGGAAAGGGTCGATGAGATACAACCTACTTTGTGTAAAGGAATGATTAAGCTGAAAAACAGTACTCTTTAAATTTTTATTGTGATTTTTGCAAGAGTTATCACAAGCACTATCTTAAGCAATAAATGTAATACCCTGTTTTCAGGATGATAACTGAACGGCACTACCTTAACATCTGCACCTGGTAGTGCAGTGATGGGCTGCACCGATGGGTGACTTTTTATATGGGACTGCAAAATTAAGAAGCGTGCGCGGTCCACATCGGCCGTGTGCAGGAACGAAGATATGAGGCTGGCGGCAGGTATACGAGGCAGAGGCGGCACCTTACACAAACTCGCAACAACAACAACAATACCGTGATTGCACGAGAGCCCAGAAGGAGGTCAGACCACGCAAGACACGGCCAAACTATATTCGGCCGACCCCGTACCCCAGACCCCGGCATTTGTGTAATTCCGACTATGGAAATTGACATAAGGTGACGCACCCCAAAGTTAGATCAGGGAAAGATTAAAAGGGACGGTAAAAACAAGGCAAGAAATAGAGATACAATTATGTTACGATGGTGTGGCAAACAAAAAACGCGTTCAAATACACTCAGGCGCAACGAGGTTATAATCGTCAGAAAGGGTATCCCCAACAACTTGCCCATCACCAGAAATTTAGATGCGTTTGCCGCAGCCCCCGTAATGTTGAGTCAGCACCCGTACTAACAGGAATTCGAGATTCGCCAGACCATCCGGTCTTTAAGTAGGCTGGTACCCGTCGGCTCCTACTGCCATAGAACCGACCCACTGTGTGGTGAATTTCCATATCTGTGCCTCTTTTTATATATATTATGTGGAATCCCCCTCTTTTATTAATTTAGTTATATCCCGATCACAAATTTGATAAGACAATTAAGGGAGCAACCACAAGTGAAAAAAAAAATTTACAAAAAATACATTACACATCCTCTACCGTTGTTTTTGTTTATTTCCTTGGTCGAATAAGGTGTTGCATAAGTGGCTGATAATACGGTCAGTTGGTACAAAAAAGGTGGAGAAGAACGTGTGACTACAGGCGGTTCATCTCATCTAATTCTATCTCATAATTAATTTTTGGTCCTTGTTACACATCACATCAGACGATACATTATATTTCAAGTTGTCAAGTTATTGGTTGTTTACATAAATGAATAGATTTAGTGAGCCGTTGTCCATTAAGTTTATTCATAAGCCCTCGAGGTCTCAGGAGTTGTTCAATAAGAATCTAGGAGATATCACCACCCTTCAGAATAGTAATATTAATAAGGCGTTGTATGGCACCAAATATGTGGAAAACGACGAGGAAAAATTAGAGCTGGCGGATGAAAACAGATATGACACAACCAACAAAGATGGTGATAAAAGCGGTACTGTTAAAGACAAAAATTTGACGGCACAAAAGGATGCTAAAGAAGTAGAAAGACGCCAGAGGGGCGTGTGGGACGAGGAGCTATTATTTAGGCACAGGTTGGTCCGGAAAAAGAGTGGAGAGATCGTGAAGCCAAACTTGAAAGACCCATCCAGTCCATTGTTTCTTGCGGATAAAGTAAGCAAAAGTCTACCTACCACCCCCAAGTTAAAACAGGTTCATTTTGGGGATGCTTCAGATGTTAAGTATTTCAACAAGAAGGACCGGCCCACTGCCATCCTGGCATCCAATTCCCCCACTTTACAATCACCTGACTTGACTGCGGAGTTCAGTGATAATGATCTGGACTCTAGTATCCAGTCTGAAGAAGGTGACGATTACTTCAACAGCCGATTTGCTAATATGGGACTGCCAGGGCCCAAATCTCGGTCATTGGCTCATGCCAGAGACTTGGATGACTTGTTACAGGATACCTACTACGATCGAGAGTTTGACTCGCTAGATCATTATAAAAAAAATGACGGTTCTACAAATTATCCAAACCCCCGTCATCTGAATCTTATAATATGGAATTTGGAATTGGCCAATTTCCCCAAACTCGATTATGACTGGAACATCTCCAGGGGATCTGCAATATTCTTGGAAAGAATTTTCATTTCTATTGACAAGAAGTATTTGTTGGGTCACATTGCTGTGAAGAACTTGTCGTTTGAAAAAACCATCACCCTCAGATATACGTTCGACGACTGGCAAACCATTATAGAGATTCCAGCCTTGTACGTTCCTGATGCTCCCACTATCTTGAAGGTCAATAACTACGATCGATTCATTTTCAAGGTGCCGCTCAATAAGATGTTCAACAATTACGGTAACAATTTGAACTATCAGAAAAACAGTTATCAGTTTTGCATCCGATATATCTACAACAATCAAGAGTTATGGGATAACAATAGCATGAATAACTACAAGATGCTGTTGATCAAGAAAATCAATAACGTTGAATCTTTCCATGAGGACTCCGTCTTCAATACTCCCCGTCATCATTCCAAACAGGCTCCTGCATCCATTTCCCGTTCAAGTAGCAGTTCCAGTATTAACACAAACTTCAAACAGAAACCGAAATACTCGTCATCCTATCTCAGACGTCGGTCTTCTGATTCTAACTTGTCCAATTTGGAATCCGATGTTGACTATGTCAAAAACAACTTTTATTTGTCGTCACCCTTGTTATCCAACTTCAACAATAACTTCAACCAAGAATTGGTGAATCTGCATTCCAATACGTCTACTGATACACTCACTCCTAACACTAATTTCTTGAATCTGGGTGATTCTAAACAATTTGACTTGAAATCATTGAATTCCAACTTATATAACCAGGACAACTTCAACTCCCAATCATACAAGGAACTCATTGACAATTATTGTTTCTACACTGATGATACCAACAAGAAAGGTTCCACACAGAGTGCCAGTAAGAGTTCAGACACGAATAGCGTTTCCACAGAAGGCAACAGTTCAAACGCGTCACATGAAATTCCTTCCCCAACATTTACTGTATCGTCGTTACTAGGCACCTAGTTGGCCAACAGAAGTGGAAATTATTTTGCAGGGAAACTGTTCAGCATTTAATATTGGTATTCGGAGAGAAAATTTTTTTAACTGACTCCTAGAGTCAGCAGCACAATGCGTGGGTCCCTTTAGTTCTACATTTCGTTATTTAATTTTGAGGTTTGTATATGCATTTTTTAGTGTAAATTAAGGTATGTTTCAATTTGGCGTCTCCTTATGGCGACTGCAAACGGTACTCCCACTACCATCCCCACCTTTGACCTGTTCTATTAGGACGTGTCTGTAAATTTTCGCACCCGTTCTTTCCACATAATGCCCGAACCGCATTTTATGGAGAGCCACAAAAGCATGTTCGCTATGAGCATAATATACGAGGCATTGTTACAAATAAAAATACATTCCCAACTCTAATATACACCTAGTTACTCAAAACAATATAACTTCACAATCCCGTTTTCTAACCCAGCAGCAAACCTCGAATCACTAAGGCCAACACAGCTAACACTGGAGTCTCCACACCAAGTATGTAAACACTTTCCGTTTTGTAAGTCCCAGACCTTAACAATCCTATCATGAGCACCACTGACAATTCTAAAGTTATCAGCGGAGATAGACCACACTCCTTCGATGTGGCCGAACTGTGTCCTGATACATTTACCAGTCTTGACATCCCAAATCTTGATGGTGTTATCCAATGAAGAAGTGATTAAATGGGTTGGATAATTCTTGCTTTCACCAATTGTAGGTCTAACACCCTCACCACCTTCTCCCTCGAAATGTGACTCCGTGTCACTGTTGGTATCACTGTCACTCTTCTCCTCGTCATCGCCCACCAATGAGTCCTTATAATTAATAGGAATAACACATTGGACTTGTCCCACATGTCCGTTGTTCTCGAGGCCTCCAAATGTTTTGATACATTTGTGGGTCTTCAAGTCCCACATTTTGATGGTTGTATCATCAGAAGCCGAGAAAGCAGTATTTGACTGGGGGTGGATCTTGACGGAGTTGACCCAGCCTACGTGTCCTCTTAAGGTATAACAAGTTCTGGAGTCTACGTGCCACACCTTGACAGTACTGTCTGCTGAACCACTAACAATGGTCTTGTCCAGGAAATCAACAGAAACTACCGCGTCTTCGTGACCTCTGTAGGTACTAATGCATTGACCCGTATGATAGTTCCACACCTTAATAGTGGAATCCAAACCACAACTGATCAACTTTTGGGAGTCGAAAATCAATGATCTGATTCCCTTGGTATGTCCCACCAATGTCCGTATACACTGTTGAGTGTCGATATCCCAGATCTTGATGGTGGAGTCGTAGGATCCTGTTATTAAGTATGACATATTGAACTGCAAGCATGTTATACCATCGGTATGCCCCATAAAGTTCTTTACAGAATAGGTTCCTTTTCTCCAGTTCTTTTCCAACTTGTACCTCTCTGAGTACACCGACTTCCAAGGACGTTTCTTTGGTTCCACTGCCTTTTCCTTTTCTTTTTCTTTTTCTTTTTCCTTGTGTGCCGCCACAGCCACAGCTTTAGAACTGCTTGCTTCCTCTGCTTCAACCTCTTCAATCTTCCGTTTCTTTTTACTGTTGTACAAGTCGTACTCTTCCCTTGCTCTTTTCATGTGCATCAAAGGCAACCCCCAACCACAACTAGGACATTTCCTATCGATGTGCTGTTCGCACATATGATGCCACACTCTGTCATCGTCCGCCAATGACTTCCATTTCCTCGACACCAGGGCAGCATTACACAAGGAAGCACAGTCCAAGTAACACAATATCTTCAAGGAGATCTCCACCGGTAAGTTTGAAATAAAATCGATTTTGATCAACGAACTTAATTCAGTGCTGATGAAAGATAGGGTTGGAAAACAGCACTGTCCTAATATACCTTGAAGAATCAATCTTCTATGGTGACTGGGGGCGGCACTAAAGATGGACCATACATGACTAATAGCATTCTGGTCGTCACATGGTAACCTGTCCAATTTCTGTTGAATACTCATCATTTTATTTTCATCCAATGACTTATTTCTGTGGATTTGTGGATTGTGTCTGTAACAATAACGATGGTAACCATCGTTTGGGATAGATGCCAGATCACTGATATGCTTGGTAAGGAAAGGAGTCACCACAGACTCACTCTTGCCTTCTGAGTTTGGTTCAGGAGTTTGTAATTTGGAAGAAAAGCCTACAAAAGCCGCTTTAGTATTTGGTTCTTTAGTTGATGCATCAACCGATGACCGCATAGGCGGTAATAGGTTTAAGTCTTTGTCAGCCATGTTCGTGGATATAATGTGAACAGTATCACAAGCAACCAAAAGGATGAAATTAAAATACCTGTACACGTATTATGTTTTTAAAAGTGACAGATAGATAGTTTTATATACTTTTTCCTATCACATCATTTTTCAAGGGATTATTCACACTTCTGAGGTTACGGCCGTGCGCGGCCCAAACTTTTACCCATAATAGAAGAAAGAAACCACAACTAGCCAAAAGCCACAAACCTCGTGGTCTAGATTACAATGGATGCAGCATTAGCGGCATCCAGAGAGCAAGCATGGGTCATTATGTGGGGCAGTTTACACGAGAGTTTATTACCAAACAGCCAGTTTCTGTGGGAAGCCACAGTTTTATGCGGTTCAAATTTGTCGGATTTTTGCATCGCTACATACAAAAAGCTCGTCTGCGTGCAAAAAAGGAAACTGTGGTTGTGGTTCAGTCATTCTTTGTTTTTTTTCCACACTTAGCAAGGCTCCATTGTTGACGAGGACAACGATGGCGCTAATAGATAAGAGAGACGTGTTTCATTTCAGGTCGTGGTCCAAAAACTAATATTTACGAATGGTGATGAGATGATGTAATC
>JAKTSQ010000027.1:0-138093 GCA_030580295.1 Yamadazyma sp. yHKS699 | reverse complement strand
ACTACTAGTTTCCCACCATCCGGCTCCAGTGGAACACCTGTGGTCATCATCACTACTCCTGAACCAACTGTCACCAAGACTATTCCCGGTCCAAGTGCTGGAACTACTACTCATTTCCCCCCATCTGGATCTGCGGGAACGGTTTCTGTGATCATCACCACTCCAGTTGAGACTTCGACTAGAACCGTTACTGTCACAGGTAAAGTTCCAGGTAGCACCACTAGTTACCCAACCGGTGGAGACGTTGTGGTATACGTCACCAGCACACCGTCGCCAGTGGAATTCTCGACTGTCACTAAGGTTACAACATTCACCGCAGTTATTACAACTTGTGATGATGGCTGCTACGAAACCACAGAAGTCTATACCACTTCAATCACCCTAACTGAAGCAGTCAATGGTGGTAGCGCCAACCCAACTGGAGACGATCGACCTTCTCAAGCAAACAATAGTGGTAGCAAATCGGAGCCAACCAGTTCTTCTGGAAATGCACACCCTGATATTCCTGCTGATAACAGTGGTTCAGCTGCCTCGAGTGCTCCATCTGTATCAGCCTTAACGTTTGAAGCAGCCGCCGGTTTTAAACAAACATCTTCATTGGGAGTTGTTCTTGCTTTGATGGGATTGGTGTTTTAAGCAGTCCCATATCGTATTTCGTTGATAGCACGTCTATCTTAATTTAGGAGCTTGCCTTCATTTGTTTTGAATTCAAGCATTTTATTTCTTCAATTATGGTTCCCCTTAATAAGATATGTTTTAGTAGTTGCGACTCATTATCAAAAATCTACGTGGCTTCTTTAATTTCAGCGAGTTAAGCGCCCCGCTTTAAAACTACCATGAAGGAATTTCAAGTATAAGTTGAAGAGTTTACAAAACTGGAGACTCAGTCTCGAAGACAGTAATCGTTGCCCCTCTTGACGTTAATTTTATGTTAGTCACTTACTTTTGCACTTAATAATCGATTAAACATTGCAGGCACCCAAACGCTGTCCGATTCCTCCCTAAGAAAGGTTCTTCAAGCGGATTTTGGGCTCTTGATACTGCACAAGAGGTCTTGTCAAAACCGGTAGTACTACGGAAGGGGTAGGTATATATATTTAGCAGACAATCTTCGCCTTTGGACGCATATCCACTGTTTCCATTTTTACCTCTGACCTGCTGAGATGTAACTCCACTATATCAATGGATATCGATAACACCCACCACTTGCTGCAAAATAGTGTGCGTTCTTCATGGTGATCTTTCTTATGGTGTGTATTTCAAAAGCTCGGAATACCATCATTAGATGAGCAACGTACACTAGACATATTGCACGATTGTGACCTTCTCTGGTAGAAAGCATCATGCATCCCCATATCTGTAGTCCAAATATTACCAGTAGGCTTTATACAGTAGTAGTTTCACAACTAATAAACTACCAGAGATTCTGCCACCAATGTGCTGAAATATCCCCCCTCTTCACCCGTTCCTTATTTGGTAATGCAACCCAAAGAGCCAACATGAGCGAATACAAAATAAGGAACCCTGGCAATACCACAAATGCTCCGGCATGTTGCGAGACGAGACCTATAAGGAAGGGAAAGAACGCGCCGCCGGCAGAGCCAAATGCTGTAGCAATGGTCAAGGATATGGGCTGGATTTTCCTTGGTAAGAAGTCGTTTGTACTGCTTATCATAATTGGGTAGTTAGGACCCACAAAGACACCAGCTATTGATACAAAAATTCCAGCTGCTATGACATTAGGTACCACCCATGTCAACACAACCGCAACGATTGACAATATTGAACACACTATAATACTTCTTCTGGCACCCATAGCCTTGTGGAGAGGTCTGGCAACAAGTAATCTACCTAAGGTTACTCCACCCCAGAATCCCGAGGCCACATAACCGACAACATGATTACCCCCTCTATAGTCTAAAAGGTACGTCACAATCCAACCACCCAAGGAAACTTCAGAGCCTTGGTAAAAGAATACAAAAAGTGCAATCATCCAAGTGATCTTATTTTTAAGGGCAGCTTTCAAGAGAGCAGTGTCCGTACCATGAACATCTTCATTTTCATCATTCTCGAAAGCTGCCAAGTCAACATTAGCATCTTTGAAAGTGAAGGTGAACATAATCATTGTTGTAACCGTTAAACCCAACAACAATAAGTAGAAGAAGTTCCACTGGATTCCTGCTCCCACAAATGAAGTGGCTATTAATGGAGCTATTGTAGCACCCAACCCGTAAAATGCTTGAGCAGTAGTCAAGTATCTCGACAGACTGAACCGTGCAAGAAAGACGTTGCATTTAGACAACACTATAGCGACTCCGATCCCACCAAACAAGAACCCCACTACAATAGCAGGGAACCGAGTGCCACTCAGAACAATAGAGTACATCAACACCGAAAATGCAGTACCCACGAGTAAGCAGTTTCTGTAGCTGAACCATGCGTCCAACTTGTGAGAAGAACATGCCACCAATATAAAGCCTATAGCGTTTCCTAGCCAAATTAAAGACGCGGTAGCGTAGGAAAGACCATAATGCTTCTCCATATCCGGCAAAATAGCACCTGGGGTGGCATCTGATCCACCACAAAGAAGTAACCACATACACAACGAAACAACTCGCCACAAGTTACGTGGTGGATTTCTGAGCGTCATCTGTTGTCTTTCAACATCTATCTGTTGAGGAGGATTCTCGGGAGGATTTAATGAAATGTTGACCAAATTGATCTCCCGTATTCCACCCTTGGAATAACTTTCTGTAGGTCTCATGATGGAGCCATCAGGCAAGTTAAAACTACCGTCAACTTCTGAATTGTTCATTTGGTTACTGTGCATCTTAGAAGAAAAGAAGTAGAATTTGGCATCAAGCCGAAATAATTCTCGTAAAAATAGATGCGGGGGAGTATCTTGGAAACATTAATAAGCAGTGATGTTTCATAATGTCTTGATATTGATACACGTAAGGAAGCCTGTACGACAAAGAGAAAGAAGTAGACGTTTTCTGCATTACATTCAACAGAACGACGCTGCTAGGCTGAGCTGAGCTGTTTCGACATTGAAAGAGAGAAATCTACTTATAGGTTTGTATTTTCACCGTAGCATCAAAAAAGGACTCGAGTTCCAACAACACAGGTCAACCGGCCTACTAACTAGCCCGTTATAACTGCGGTTCATCAGGTGTTCTTTTCAAAGTTCTTTTTTAACACTATTAGTCGTTTGAGAATATTTTGCAGCCTCTCTTTTAATGAGAATACCTGCAACACTATATATATTGTTGTACAACGGTGTACTTCATCAGTAGATTCAGATAGATACAAGCAGGTAGAACATAATACAAAACCAGATCGCCAAGGGTACGTTTGAAAAAAGGGCATACTGCATTTCATTTATGGTGAAGAAACAGGAAACCTAAGACGCTGTAAGGTACACATAGTGTTCGTAAGGAAATGGACTGAACATACATTGCTACTTAGATCAACAAAGCGAAAATATCTAGAGACCCAACCATAACTTTTTGTTCTCGATGTCAAATGATTCAATGAGCTCGACATCATCACTCGACTTACCAACAAGTACTTCGTACTTACCGGTTTCCAAATGCCATTTGCCGTAGTATTCGTCAAAGAAGGAACACGAGTCCTTCAATGAAAGATCGAACTTAACGGTAACAGACTTACCGGCCTTGATACTGACTTTATCGAATCCTTTCAACTCCTTAATTGGCTTGATTGTCTTGGAATCCTTATGACTGACGTACAACTGAACAACTTCATCACCGTCAACTGAACCAGAATTCTTAACAGTAACTGAAGCCGCCAACTTATCAGCAGACTCGTCAACAGATATCTTGAAGTCTGAGTATTCAAAAGTAGTGTAGCTCAAACCGTAACCGAATGGGAACGCAACAGCCTTCTGTAATTTTTCATAGTATCTGTAACCGATAAAAATGTCTTCCCCATACCACACTCTACCTCTTTCAGTCTTAAAGTTCAAGTACGCAGGGTTGTCAACATTCAAGAATGGGAACGTCAAAGACAATTTTCCACTTGGGTTATGATCACCATACAAAACATCAGCAATACCATTTCCTGCTTCATTTCCTCCGTACCAAGCTTGAACCAAACATTTAGCTTTCTTAATCCATGGGAACTCAACTGGGGTACCAGACTGATTGACAATAACGGTGTTAGGATTAGCATCAAGAACTGCTGAAACCAAGTCGTTAGTTCTCAATGGTAACTCCATGTTCTGTCTGTCATAACCTTCACTCTCCCATTCTTGGTTCAATCCAATTGACAACACCACCTTATCCACAGACTTGGCAATCTTAACAGCATTAGCAATTTCCTCATCAGCGTTAAGAACCTTGGCACATCCGAAGTATAAACCTCCACCTCCTCCAAAGTCAACCATATCAGAAGCGCCGGCGGTGAAAGTAGGGGCAGAACCAAACTCAACTCTCACCTTGTAAGTTTCACCACCATTTAACTTGATGCTACCCTTCACCTCTTCAGAACCACTGTTGAAGAAAGCCTCACCTTTGGTTTGCTTGGTCTTGTTGTCAACTACCAAAGTGTCATTGACATATAACAAAGCAGTACCCCAAACAGTTAAACTGAAATCATATTCAGCAGTTTCCTCTGCTAAATAATCACCTTCAATGTCGATGAAATACAAATCGGTGTCGATCTTTTTATTTTTGTAATCTGCCAAAAAGATGTTGAAGAAATCATAGTTCAATTCGTCAAACTGTTCTCTGTCCCCAGATGTACCAGCTGGTTTCTTGTAAAATTTCATGTTGTACCCGGTTTCACCAGTGACTGGGTTCTTCAATTGAGTAGCCAACGATGGCAAGGTCTTATGTGCATAAGCACCAACAGTATACTCAGGAGTTTCAGCAGCTTTACCAGATACACCCGAGAAGACAGTAGTCGTGTAGTAAGGACGCAAAGCAGCAGATCCACCACCACAATAAGCGGCATACTTAGCGTTCGGACCAATGACAGCAACCTTATCGGCCTTCTTCAAGGGCAAAATACCATCTTCATTCTTCAACAAAACAATCGATTCAGCAGCAATCTTTCTCAACAAAGCAGACGTTTCTTTGGTGTTGTTTTGGGTAGTTTCGGGAGCATTCCCTTCAACACCACTCTTGGCACAGAATTTGATCAATTTCAACACATTTTTGACCCTTTCGTCAAGATCCTGAATGTTCAATTCTCTAGAGTCGATCATGTGTTTGATTGAAGACACAGTTCTGTGAATTGAAGGACCGGGCATTTCAATATCCAACCCGTTTTCAATAGCAGCTTTGGTGGTATAAACGCCAAACCAATCAGACATCACAGTTCCCTTCCACTTCCATTCATCACGTAAAATGTCCTTCAATAACTTCTTGTTGTTCGAAACATGAACTCCATTGACTTTGTTATACGCAGTCATAAAACATTCGGGGTTTGCATACTTGACAGCGAGCCTGAAAGGTTCCAAGTAGATTTCTCTCAAGGCTCTTTCACTAACAATGGAATCCGAACCCTGTCTTTCATCCTCCAAATCATTACAAACAAAATGCTTGATGGTGGCTGCAATATTTTCATCTTGAATACCATTGACAATGGATGCGGATGCAATACCGGCCAAGTATGGGTCTTCGGAGAAAGACTCAAAACCTCTTCCCCCTAAAGGGCCTCTTTGCATATTGGTGGTTGGACCCAAAATGATATGGGCACCTTTGTGCTTGGCCTCAATTCCCATCAACTTACCTCCTTCAACCAACAAGTCTTTGTTGAAGGTAGCAGCTAAACCAGTACCACAAGGGAAACAAGCAGCAGGGACACCATCGAAGAATTTGGTACCTCTGGTTCCATTGGGTCCATCGGACATTCTAAGACTGGGGATCTTCAATCTTTCCACTGGTAAGGTGTGCCAGAAGTCAATTCCGGCAATCAACCCGATTTTCTCGGATATATCCAATTGGGACAAAGTTTTTTCAACGTCAATATCAGCCATGGTGTTTTGAACAAAATTGGAGCTCTAATGACAAAAATTATTGGGGATATGGCTTTCTTATATACGCCGGTGCCCTGGAAAAACTAGAAAGATTTTCGGAAAAGGAGAACTTGCCGCATTGAGACGCTATCCGGAATAATTTACCGATCTCCTTGAAAATATAATTGCCCAGTTTCAAAAAAGCGCCATTACAAGGGGAGATGCTTTTTTCACTTGGGTGGCCAGCCTGTTGGCCTTGGAACATCCACACACGGACCAAAAACCCTATCTCCCACCTAATGGTCATAGTATACGTGACGCTTTTCGAACGGGGCTTTAAGACGCGCAATCCGGAATGTGGGGAATACCGAAATTATGACAAGCTTTCTGGCAACGCTCAACAACAAGGTTCGAAACCATGCAAGATCAGCACCCAACACCACACAAATGTGGGGAACAACTAAGCATTGTCCGGGTTTTTTTAGTGCTTGGCCGAGCCGCCTTCTCTGCCGAGTCGGAGTTATGTTGTTTTAATTGGTGGGGTTTTAGGCAGCTCAACAAGGCTTAGAAAGCCCGAATTCAAGAGGTATGGACTTGGAGTACACAGGTCATTCACGAGAACCGAGTGTAGCCCAAACTGTCTTTGAACCAGTTTTTAAACCAGTTTTTAAACTAGTTTTTAGGCTTTGGGAAGTCGAGTAGTTCATTGTTTGTGACTTTCGCAGAATTTTTGAAATGTGGGGGAGATTTATAGGAGTAGAGCGTAATTTTAGAGTCGTACAATGTTGCTGTTACAGCCCAATGCCTGCGATTTTTGTAGACGAAGAAAGCTTGGTTGTTCCCGGCAGGTACCCACTTGTGACAAATGTGCCAAGTACAACCACAACTGCGTATATTCGCAGGAGAATAGAAGGGTTTCCTTAACAAAGGCTCACTTTACTCAATTGCAACTTCGAGTCAAATATTTAGAGGATGCTTTGAGAAAGTATGTGCCTAAGGACCAGGATTATGAAAGATTGGTGGGTGGTACCAATAAGATAGTCGATAATGTGGACCACTTGCTGCTGGATGGAAAGGAGACGAAATACGAGAATGGGGAAGAGCTATTGTTGGACCAGGTCGAGGATATAGACGAGATGACGTGGGTGGAAGGAGACAACGATAGGCAACTGGAATTCATGGCCACCAACTTGATTGACGGAATGAGTGCTCTTTCCATTGAGAACTCTAACCAAAAGATTCCAATTTATTATGGACTATCAAGTCCCAATGGGTTGATACGGTATTTGCAGAAGGTTGACAAGAACACAAAAAGAAACATCTTGGAGAACTACAAACCTGTATCAAATGTAGGTAACCGGAAAGCTAATTTGGAACTGATAAAGCATGAGTTTGGGGAGTGCTTTTTGGATAATAAGCGATTCCAACACTTCCTTTTTGGCTGCTATTTCGATACATACCATACTTGCTATCCACTTTTACACCGAATTTCGTTTTTAAATGAATACGAGAACTTCGATGCAAAACCGGAGCTACAGAGAACATCTTTTAAGCTTTTGATATATTCAGTTTTGGCCATGGGGTCCTTTTGTAAATATGGTGATGACTCGGTGATCGACTTGTTATACTATCAACGACTCAAGACCGAGTTGAAAACTATAGACATAATGGAGTACAACAGTTTCTATTTGCTTGAAGCTTTAACTTTGTTGGCTAACTATTGCCAGAAACGGAATAAACCAAACACTGGATGGAACTATCATGGCGTATGTTTCAGGATGGCTATGTCTTTTGGGTTGCACCGGGAGATTCATGTGGACCCTGTAAAATTGGACGAAAAGATGGCACAGATTCTTGAAAGAAGAAGACGGATTTTCTGGGGGCTATACGTTCTTGACGTTGGACACTGTGTAACATTGGGTAGACCCTCATTATCACCAACATTGGACAGTATTAACATCAATTATCCTTCTATTGACTTTGATGAGCAAAGCAGCTTACATACAATCAACCCTAGCAGAATTGAGGGCTTCGTCTGGGAAATTAAGCTACTAAAGTTATCCACAACCATTAACAACATGGTAACATGCTTGGACAAGGATTTAGTAACTAAGGCCAAGGAACTTCTACAGTTGAATGAAAGCATCGAAGAGTTTGGCAATAGTTTACCCTCACACTATAAAGATAGCAGTATATCGGACATACCAGAGTGGTTTCACTTCAGAAGGGTCAAAATTATCTGGAGGTATAAAAACGTACAAGTGTTCATGTTCAGAAACTATATTTGGCAGCTCAACAAGTACCGTCATAACAGGGAGTATAACCTTTTTAAGCAGTGTGTGGATATTTGTATCACAGTATCTTTGGAGACTATTGATTCCATTAACACCTTCTTAAGCCATAAGAGTCTTGACTACTTTTCTAGTTGGTACGGCATCTACTTCGTGTTCCATGCGGTTTTGGTTCCTATTCTTGTCATTCATAATTTAAAGGATATGTACAGCAATGAACAAATCCGGAACTTCAACGGATATATCGACTTGGCAAAGGATCTTCTTGTCAAACTCAAACAATACAACGGCTTAACATGCAATTTGATCAAGTTGATCGAAATATTGTCCAACATTGTCACACCTGTGTCAGATGGCGATTTGATCAATGATATCTTTGACGGCGATTTGCACGAGTTTGCGTATTACGACACATTGTTCAAGGGACCTTCCATACCTATGGACTTGGACTTCTTGATTCCAGGGTATGATACGCTTGACTCGAACTGATGCAGCTTATTTTGCACCTAACAGAAAATGCTCAAAGAAATACCACTATCAGTCACTTTTCGAAGACCCAGACTCTTGAACAAAACCCAAACTCCCGTCAACCTCACTCTACATATTTTCCATTAGTTGCACGTCAACTATAGGTTTAACATGTCAATCATAGCTACCATGAAAAAGGTCGTGCCACAACCAACACAACCATCCAATGAGATTCCGCTGGTTTCAATTTTCGCACACTTTGGGAGCTAGTTTACCATCGTAAGGTTTTTTCTTCAAAAGTCTCCATTCTTTATATCATCAATACAATTCGTTCGTAATGGCTCTTGATCCAGAAAACTTCAAATTCGAAACTCCTCAATTCGATCCAAGATTTCCTAACCAGAACCAAACCAAAAACTGTGCTCAAGCCTACGTTGATTACAACAAGTGTGTGGCCGTTAAAGGTGAAGATTTTGAACCATGTCAAATCTTCTGGAAAACCTACACTTCCTTGTGTCCTGTTGATTGGGTTGAAAGATGGAACGATCAAAAAGAAGCCGGAAAATTACCTTTCAAGCTTGATTAGATAAGTCCATCCTCATCATCATATTGTCTACTAGATACATTAACGAATCCATAAAGATATTATTACATTCTCACGAATGGTTTAGTCAAATACACACTTGCCTGTGGATCCATGTGCTCTACATAAAGTCATCCTCGAAATTCTCCAGAATCGTGAGGTTATTGTTGACTTCCATGTTCTCATCTGTGAACAAGTCTGCATAAGGATCTTTATTTCTCTGCTTCTGAAGTTGATACTGTCTAGCTAGCTCTTTTTCTTCTGCCTGGAGTTGTCTCTGACGCTCTAGCTTCTGTCTTTCATACTCCACGATTTTAGTCTGCTCTGTGTCGATGAATTTTTCAGTTGAGATCTCGTACTTGGTCTTGTTAAGTTTGTTCAAAATAGCGTTATCCTTTTTGGCGACGTTGAATCTCTTGATGAGCTGGGGGTTGGTGAACGTCACGGTCCCTATGTCCATCGATCCATCGCTGACTAAATTGTCCACTGTCGTATATATGATGGTGACGTTGTTCAATTTATTACCTTTAATACTATTATTCTTCGTCAACTGTCCTATTTGATCAAGCAAGTCGCTGGGAAGCTGGAGGTCCTTGAAGGGTTTCTGTCGCTGGTCATCTTTGAGATCGATATACAAGTGTGCTGAACTGTGCTTGTCGACATGGAACCACAAGTTTTTTGGGTGTGAGTGTCTAATGAGAGGATCGTTCTCTATTTTGTCTCTGCCCATATAAATATCATACTCGATGTCTTCGAAGTCATCACTGACTTTGGCTTTGAAGTAATAAACCATCTGAGACTGTATAACTGCCAAGTGATGGAATGTGCCTGGGATCTTCTCAGGTATTTGGGGCTTCAAATGCAACGCGCAATGTTTGTGTGTCTTTTCAAACATTTCAGTTTCAAACAATCGGTGCCTTAAAAGCCAGGCTTTTCATTTATATTCATTCCTTACGTTACTAACATTCATTCCCTACATTCATTCATTACACCCTTCCCATCATTAAATTTGCTTTAAACCCCGTCATTCCTTTTTTGCTTAAACCTTGTCATTCCTTATTTGCTTAAACCTCGTCATTCCTTCATTCTTACACCTTTCACTCCTTCAAATTTAACATGTCCATCGATTATGAATCCCTATTAGAGTTCGAAGATAGCTTACAGTCCACTAACTCCAAAGACACGTCCTTGACCCTTAAAAACCTCGAAATAAAAATCGAATACAACTTGGCCCAGCTTCCAGGCGACACTAACGATGTACTTGAGTACGCTATCGACCAAATATTCGAGGACTACGATTACCAGCATGATGAGTTTACTTCTTGTAACAGATGTGGCCAACCTATCAGCGCTGCCAACACATGTTGTCTCCAGTTCATCAGGGAGTCGAAGATAAGCTCATCATTGGAAAAGAGCTACTGGTTGTCATTTTTGAACAATCCCACAAGAACTATTAACACAATGCCCAACTATTCCCAGTTTTTGTTCTTGGAACAAGGCATACCCTTCCAATTGAGATCAGAGATCTGGAAGAGATTATTTCTCATCAACTACAACAACGAGATTCCCCAAGCTTCTCAGTTGGTTTACAAGAATTTTCAGCATTCTTATAACTCCGAAACATCAGACCAGATCAAGAAAGACTTGAACCGAACTTTCGGGATCAATTTCTTTCTCGATGATTTCAACAGCAAGGAATTAGAAGTCATTTTGAACGTATATGCCAATTACGATGTGGAATTGGGGTATTGTCAGGGTTTGTTGTTCTTAGTTGGGTCACTCTACTACCAGTTTCAAGACCCTCAGTTAACGTTTCATGCTTTGATTAAAATTATGGAATCAGAGACTCAATTGCACGATATATTCACCCAAGAGCTCATGTCTATCACCTTGAACAAATGGCATACAGAGTTTTGTGACATTTTACGCAATATCGACAGTGAGTTATTCAGCCATTTATCATGTTTCGTGGACATGAAAGTGTTCTTGTATCAATGGTGGTTGTCGTTCATGTCTAGTCATACCCCCGACTTTTCCATCATAAACCGAATTATGGATTTCTGTCTTATTCAGGGCTGGAAAGTGGGAATGTTTAAAATATCCGCTGGGTTATTATTGGCCAACAAACCCATGTTGATGACATTGGCCAATGAAGACGAGGAGGTGGTCTACCAGCATTTATTGAATGAGAGTAAGTGGGGATTGGCGTTGAAAGATTTGAACGGTTTCTTTGGCGAGTTGTTATTTTCTTTCGAGCCAACATTGTTCATTAAAAAAGAGTTGGATAAGCCAATGAAGACCCACAAAAGAACCCAATCCTCCATGATTGACAAGTTCAAGAACTTGAATATCTCCGCTTATTCTTTGACTCATTCATCACACTCTAATGCTTCGGTGTTTTCCAAACGCCATGAACTCACCATCAATGCGGAGTCCGAGTCCATCTATTCAAGTGTAACTACTGAATCCTCAAATTCTGGCTCCACCAACAAATTTGTCGACTACTTAAAGTTGCCATTTTCCAGTCCTTCTAATCAAGATGTTCTTAAGCAGAACAAATTGATGAAAGTCCTTTTGATAAAGTGTTTGGAGTCAACTGTCGACGAGGACTTGAAAAGAGAAATCACCCAGGTTATTTCGTAGTTTAATCAAGTACATCAAATGCACAGCATAACATAAACCTTGTCGCTGTAATTGACATACACCATAGTGGGAGTCCGGGTAACCTTTGCGATTCACGCACTTTGTTTCCCTCAGCAGAATTTTCTCAACGACTCCAAAAGCAGCTACACCTTTTTTGTAAACTACATATCACATACATCAAGGAACTGCCACTTCTAGTACTACAAGCTATCTAGGCAACATATTACAAGAGCGTATTCAAATTGACGCGGCAATTATTGGACATAATAAAGATACCATCAATTGAGTCCACGTCTAGGTTTGATTTACTTCAGAATATTTGCAAATCAAGTGAAATCCTTTCCCAAAGGTATTTCTTCTCGTTTTATTTCCAGAGTAATACCTCACCGTGAGTTCTAACCGGACATACAGCCTCTGGGCTTCAACAACATCACACAGATCTGTCATCAATCAAATTAATATACTAATAACCAATATCTCGGAGAGCAATTGGCAAGACACTTTAAAGCAGATTGAATACATCTTACACTCCAGCCAACAAGCATACAACCAAAACTACTTTGAGAAGCTTTTGAATTCGTTACAATTCGTATACAACAGAAAGCAGTTAGATCCACATCTTTTACCGATTGAACAATTATTCAAAGCAAGCGCTGATTTTCCATTCTCCTTGATTGAATTTGATAAACATCATCATAATTTTGAGTACATCTTCAAACACATCGATATTTTTGACTTCATTGAACGGCTTCAATTAAATCCTTTCATTGCGTTATATTTATTGGGTACATTTCATTTGTTATACGATACTGATTCCAAATCTAAAACATTTGAAATCTCCAGAAGAATCCCATCTCAAATCGAACTTTGCACGTCAGATTTCCCATTTGATAAGTTTTTTGAAAAGACAATCGGCAACAAGAACTTCCCCCTTGTTTGTAAATTAATCATTGGTGGCATATTCAACACACTTAAAAAGATTGATCCACCTTCACTCGAAAACTTTGATTTTAACACCACATTACGCAACAGTCTTCCAAATATGTCATTCAAGGATTTACTCACAGAAGTGGGCAATGACATGAAGGGCCCAATTCATCCTCAAAGTTACTTGTCCATTTTATTCAATCTTGATCCCAAAGAAATAGACTCGAGCTTGGCATTCGTGCTTTCAGAAGTGTTGGTTCCTCAATCCCAAAAGATGCCTCCAAATATTTCATCCCAGATTTCAGCAAACTCGTTCCCTGAATCAACGGCAAAAGGTGCACTTTTACGATTCTGCATCGAAGACATTGACCCTAACCCCAATTTCAATATCAATTGGTATTTGGTGTTTTCGAAAATCCAAGAGAACTTGTTTGATTCCGCTCAGAGGAATATACAACCTTCGGTGTGTTCTATCAACCAATTCATAGCAGGAATTGATTACAAACCAGGCTTATTGGACATTGCTTTAAACTACGATTGGTACTTCAGTAAAACGTTACTTTTTGCAATTCATTCATTGGACCCCGGACTAGGTGCTTATGAAATCACATCATCTCCATTCTTGACTAGGTGTTTCGGAGATGGCTTAGAAACGCCAATTGAAAGTCAATTGGGCAAGAAAAATGTTGTCTCATTCATAAACGTTGCTAAGTTGGAGTTGGTGGTCATGGATTCCATCAACAGCTCAAGTCAGCAGCATCTAAGGGACCAAAGATCAGTGGAGAGTCAAATATCGAAGCTTTTCGATCATCATCTTCATACTTTCCCCGAGTATATGCTCTTGGCTGCTATCACCATTGTCACATCATCATCTTCCAGCGAAACTCCATCGTTTGTGACTTCAATTTTGAATAATTTGTTTGACACTTTGGTTTCCAACAACAGTAAACTTTTGGGAAAAGTCCTCGAGAACTTCATGGATTTGGATTCAAACCTTTTCTGCAAATGTTGTCTCAACCACTACCTCACTAGGAAGTCAACTGATGCCATTTTAAAGATTGCAAGACCAGCTGTTGCGTCGAACTACTTTGACAAATTGTATGCTTATTTCCTGGCTCATGATTTCACTGCTGCTGTAAACTTGGCCATTTTTTCAACCATTGTTGGAGCTGATTGTAAGCCTTTATTTGAAGATTATGCAGATCAGTCTGGATTAGCTAAAATCATTCTTGACGTTTTGGAAACCAAGTCATCGGAAGACAGTAATGCCACTAATGACAAATCAAAGGTATTGGGTGTCTCAGCTGTGCATTACCTCTTAAGTTTGTTGAATAGAAACGCTGGTTCTGTGGATGCTTCCAGATTTAAGAATTTACAGTTGCAACTTTTGACAACATACCCACGTTTAATTAATTTTGGTTGTGGACATGATGGTGCGATTTTGATCAATGACAAAGCTTCAAACATGTTCCCAGAACCTATTGAACAGGAAATGAAGAGTTGTTACTCCAAGATGTATAACAAGGAGTTGGATATCCAAGATGTTGTGAACATGTTGGTTGCTTTCAAATCAAGCGACATACCACACGATCAAGATATTTTCGCTTGTATGATTCATTCCTTGTTGGATGAATACAGATTTTTCTCAGAATATCCATTGACAGCATTGGCTTCCACTTCACTTTTATTTGGTGCTTTGTTGCAAAGAAAAATCATTCAGGGAACTACTTTGACGGTTGCCTTGAACTTTATTTGGGATTCTTGTAATCAGCAACCAGACTCCCACCTTTTCAAGTTTGCTGTTCAAGCATTGTACAATTTCAAATCGAGGTTACATGAATACCCAAACTACTGCAAGCATTTGCTTGAATGCAACTCGTTATCCACACATAATAAGATATACCAAATTGTTAAGGATGCTTCAAATGGAATCCCATGTGAAGATACTACTGGAGGGCCCAGCCCCAGTACCTCAAGTGGAGAACCAATGGTCAATAGGAAGCTTGAAGAAGGTTCTGGTTTGAGATATCAGTCGATTACGGTATCTGACCACACCATTGGCACTGCTCAACAAGAAAGGCCAAACGAGAAGATCAGCGACAAATTACTTTTTTTTGTTAACAATTTGACAGCCGACAATTTGGCTACTAAACTTGCTGATGTCAAAGATGTTTTAACGGAAAATTTCTTCCTTTGGTTTGCTGATTACTTGGTTGGTGATAGAGCGAAGTCAGAACCAAACAACCATAAGTTATACTGTGAACTCGTTAGAAGAGTCAATGACCCGTTGTTTTATGAGTATATCTTGAGCGTTTCTTTGAGGGAGGTTAACATTTTATTCAAGAACTACAGAGACACCTCAACTGAAAGAAATCATTTGAAGAACTTAGGAGCTTGGTTGGGGCAAATTACGTTGGCCTCAGACAAGCCGTTGAAAAGAAGCAATATATCCCTTAAGTTTTTGTTGGTGGAAGCTTACGACTTCAAAACTTTATCTTTTGTCATACCCTTTGTGTGCAAGATATTGGACCAAGCCCAATACTCAAAAATCTTTAACGTACCAAATCCGTGGGTTTTGAGTTTGTTAAAGGTATTGGTTGAGCTTTACGAATGTGCTGACTTGAAATTGAACCTGAAATTTGAAGTTGAAGTTCTTCTCAATTCCTTTAACATGAAAGTTTCTGATATTGAGCCTTCTACTATTATCAGGAATCACAATCCAAACCCAGCAGCGTTGGCTATATTATTTGGTACTGAACCAAATCCAGAATCATCATTGAACTATCCTTCCAATGGGTTGGCGGGAGACTTCAACAAGTTGAATTTGGACATGCCACAACAACATATGCCACAATTCCAAGGTGGCCAAATTCCACAAGGTCCTGTTGTTCAGCAACCGATATTACAACAAAAAGGAATCGGGTTACCAAGAGGTTCGGAAGAGCACCCAAGTGGCTTTCCAACATCCGGTCCTCAAGCACCCACAGCACAACCTCCATCAGGAAGTTTCGATACCTCGTTCAACTCGTTGGTTGGAAACACTGCTTTTACCACTGACCCAAATCTTAGACGTGCGTTCCAAGCTTCATTATCGCGTGCTGTACGTGAATGTCTTGTTCCCATTGCCAACAAGGCTGCTGATTCTGTTGTCACCACTACCGAGGCCTTGATCAAAAAGGACTTTGCATACGAAGGTGATGTGAACACGTTCCGGAAGTCTTATCAAAGCTTGGCTGTAAGATTGGCCCAAAGTGTTATCGGATCAACCGGTCGAAAGGTTTTGATTGAAACAATAGAAGCATTCATGGTACAATTATTGACTCATCAATACAACTTAAACGATATCAACTTATCTGAGTTGAACTCCGCAATTCAATCGAATGTGGACTTATGTGTTGATATGGTCAATAAGCTTGCTATGAACCTGATCATCGAAGCTATTGAGCAAGCAATGAAATCCAGCGTTTTTGAACGTGAAAAGCTTCAACCAGGACAACAGTTTGTGGAACCGGGAGCTGATAGTTATGCGTTGAACCTTCCACTTCCGTTAGGTTTGAAACCCGAGGGGCTCACACCAAGTCAACTCGCTGTTTATGAGAACTTTGGCGCTAACCTTTCTCGGACAGACCCTATCCCACATGCTCCTCAAGTGTCTCAAGCACCACCAGTCGTGGCTCAGCCACAGATGCCAGTTCCTCAACAAAGTACTGCAGGAGTTGCTGTTACTGGTGGCGCCATCGCTGGCCAAACACCTCAGATCGCCGCTGCTGCTTTGCCTCGGGATGAATCTGCCGTTGTTGTCGAGCAGATATTCAAAGTCATTGTACAAAGTTGCGATAAGGCAATTCAAAGTCTTGGTGAAGTTCTGGAAACGTCGTTATCTGAGATTCCACCAGATCACATCATTATGCAATGTATCACTAATGTCTTGGGTCTTTCTCAAACCAATGCTTTGAGATACCCTGAATTGCTTTTAAAGGTTGCACAATATGCTGTAAATTGTCTTTTCACCCAGGCTCATGAGAACCCCATCAGCAACGAGATATTTGTTGTGATTTTGGACAAGTTGTGTGAGTACTCTCCTTCAACAGCCAAGGATGTCACGTGGTGGCTAGTCCATTCCTCCGATCAACGGAAATTGAACATTCCTGTGATGCACTCATTGTTGAAAGTGCAGTTGGTGCAACCCTCAAAATTGGATTCTTCTATTAACAAGTTGATCAGTGAAAGCTATAATCCTTCGGTAGTGAAGTTTGCCAGTACGTTGTTGTTTAATATCTTTTCAGAAAAAGAGTTGAAGCCAATAGCCCAGAGATCAGAGTTCGGCAACACCCTCAAAGCTTTACTGCAGTTCAAGTCTGAAGACGATCTGGCCACAGATGCAGTGGAAGCTCGGGACAAATTATTTGTCTTCTTATCCGAGGTTTCAGAGCCAGTCACCAGCGACATGTACTCACAATTGGGATACGTTTTGGTGGAATGGTACAGACTTTTGAGTCACGGTGAATGCTCTTTTGAGTTGAAGAGTGAATTCATCAAGGGGTTATACAAGAACGAAATACTCACAGATTCGGAGTTATTCAGTACATTTTTCAAATCTTCTATTGAAATAGCTGTCACGGCCTTTGCAATTGAACACGATATTCGAAGCAGAACACAACATGAAAATATTCTTCTAGTGGATGCTTTGGCTTCGTTGATTGTTGGAATCATCGTCAGATTTGACAAGAACAGTGTCCCTGCTGCCATGAACTATCTCAAGAACATTGTAGGTGTCATTCTTGTGACCTTTGCAAATGACCATGAGGCACCTAATAGCCAATGGAACGAGAGGGCGTACTTTAGGTTCTTTTCATCGTTGTTGAACTACTGGAATGATGCTTCATTATTGGTCGCTGATAAAACCGCTCACTTGGACACCGAGTTCTACAGCTTTGTGGCGGAAGTTTTGAATGCCATTCAGCCGATTGTATTCCCTGGCTTTACGTTTGCGTGGATATCGTTGGTGAGTCACAGAATGTTTTTACCAAGGATACTCGATTTACCAGAGAAGAAGGGGTATAACTCGTTGGTGAAAGTCATCACGAGCTTATTGAAGTTCGAGAATATTTACTCCTCCGAAGATACGAGTGCAAGTGATGTTACCGATGTTATATACAAGGCTATTAACCGGATTTTTGTGGGGTTATACCACGACTGTCCTGAATTCTTGGCTGAAAACTACATCCTATTATTATCTGCATTGCCAACTAATTATATCCAATTGAGGAACATGGTATTGAGTGCTACTCCCAAAAACATCAAACTAGAAAATCCTTTCACACCAGGTTTAAAGGTTGAGAGGATAGAAGAATTGAAGCTTACTCCTCATATAAATTACCAACCAGTTGACGACTTAACCAAATACGGATTAAAGAAACCAGTTGACGGATCCTTGAGAATCCCTGCGCCTGGATTAATCAAGACCATCTACAATGGACTCAAATTGGCTAAGCCAACGGCAGTCAAAGGATTCGGTTACGAGACCGTCAACTACAAT
This sequence comes from Yamadazyma sp. yHKS699, assembly GCA_030580295.1. Lineage (NCBI taxonomy): Eukaryota > Fungi > Ascomycota > Pichiomycetes > Serinales > Debaryomycetaceae > Yamadazyma > Yamadazyma sp. yHKS699. The sequence continues at coordinate 119,659 of JAKTSQ010000027.1, read as the reverse complement.
ATTGACTTGATGAACTCGTTAGTATTGTATGTGACGTTATCTGAAACCCAAGATTTGGGATCAACCACTTCATATGGGTTCAACAGTAAGGGGCCACACGTGACTTTATTCTATGACTTGTTGAATTACGGGTCAACTGAATTTAAATATCACTTGATCAATGCGTTAGCAAATCAATTAAGATATCCAAATAAGCATACTCATTTACTGGTGAGTATCTTTTTGCATTTCTTCAATTACAAGACCAACTGGGTCAACAATGAAACCAGATCAATTGTTCAAGAACTCATCACCAGAGTGTTGATCGAAAGACACGCAGCCAACAAACCACATCAATGGGGATTGACCATTTTGTTCACAGAATTGGTGAAAAATGACACTTATAACTTTTTCGAACTTCCATTTGTCAAATCAGCACCACCTGAAATCAAGATCGTATTCGATGCCTTATTAAATAATATCAATGGGTCTTGAACATCATTCTGACCCTATCCTGTACAATATTTGTAGACTAATACATACTTAAGTTTTAGTAGTTGTCGTGTGGTGGTTCTCAAAATTTCGCTCTAAAAACTACAAACAGATTATTGTTTGTTCAGTAATTTTCATAGAACATGTCTAGAGTCAAAAGAATTGCCAAAGAGTTAGAAGAGTGTAGACAAGATTCACTTTCGGGAATCAATTTGCAGCTCAACAACGAAAACGATTTGACCCATTTGACGGGGATATTTAAGGGTCCACCAGGAACTCCTTACGAGGGCGGTAATTTCCAAGTCAGCATTGATGTGCCAAACGAATATCCATTCAAACCCCCACAAATGAAATTCATTACCAAGATCTACCACCCAAACATTTCTTCTGTTACGGGGGCCATTTGTTTGGATATTCTTAAAGATGCTTGGACTCCTATCTTAACTTTGAAATCTTCGTTGATTTCTTTACAGAGTTTGTTACAATCGCCCGAGCCGAATGATCCACAGGATGCCGAGGTTGCCAAGCACTACTTGAGCGACTTGAAAGGGTTCAATGGCACCGCTGCCTATTGGACAAAAATTTATGCCGGTGATGTTGAAGGTACGAAACTGGAATTTAGTGATAGTGCTTTGTATGGTATTGATAATGATTTGGTTGTGCAGTTCGAGAACATGGGATTCCCAAGAGATAAGACCATTGAAGTTTTAAGGAGAATGGGAATCAAGAACCTTGACGGAGTCAGTAACAAGGCCGAAACCGAAAACAAGATTTTAGAAGAACTCTTGAAGGAGTGAAAAGCCTAGAAGGTAAGGAGACAGTTGGCTGCTTAATGGCGACTTTACTTCCCGTCACATGTGTCTGAAGTCTAATCAGACAGACACAACGCATTGCACTCAACATATTCAAGATCGCATGGTGGCAATCGGTGTCTCTGAGGAACTAGACCGTCACAATAATATATGGTTACTGTAAGTCTCAAGCGACACCCCACTCTAAGCCTCTGCTGTTTTAATGTAGCTAGCAGTGGTTATAATACGTGTCCTTACCATTTATTGAAAATTTTTTGATACGTTGAGTCGCAGATAAGTTAATGGGGGAAATTTTCAGATTAACATTCGGACACAGTTAAAAGCTTAGCCACTCAATGACTGTCACTGCTGAATCCGATCCGGCTGTGCCCAAGGTTGAAGCTGATGCACCAGAGTCATCTGCTGCCGAAACAAGCAAGGCATCGCCTAAATTGAACCTCGAAAGGGCCAGTTCTATTGGGTGGTACTTTATTGAATCATACTATGAATTGTACAATAAATCTCCAGAGAACTTATACAAGCTTTACAACTCCGAAGCTTCATTGATCCACGGGGAGGTTCCGAGTATTTCCAAGAGTGTGTCGCAGGCTAGCGGAACTAAATCAATCAAATCATTTTTTGGTGATTTGAAATCCAAAGACGTGAAGAACAAAATCATTGTCATCAATGCCGATATTCAGGTCAGTTTACACAAAAACATCTTGATTATCGTCAATGGAGAGTGGTCCAAAAACGATTCGTCATACTGCCAGTTCAACCAAACGTTCCTTTTGTCAAAAGGGATCAATGAGTCTAATTATGATATCGCCAACGACGTTTTAAGATATCTCGACTACGACTTCAAACACGACCAAATTGTGGAAAAACAGTCTACTAAAAAGGCTGATTCTCCTGAGATTCCGAAGGAAAGCACTGTCGTTGAAACCAATGCTGAAGAACCTGCAGAAGCTTCTGAAACTCCATCACAAGAAGAAACGACACCGGAACCAGCTGAAGAAACGCCAGCATCGGCAAGCACCACTGATACTACACAGACGGCATCATCAACAGAGCAGGAAGCTGTCACAGAAGGGGCTTCGTCGGCTTCTACTCCTACTTCTGCCACAGTTTCCTCGTGGGCAGATTTGGCTGCGAAAGCCAAAGACAAGACTCCTACTATTAGCAGATCTCCATCTGTGGCATCAGCAGCTTCTAAAACCGTCAAGAAACCAATTGTAACCCCGGTGCAATCCATGGTTGCAAACGGAAAGTATAAAAAGGAAGACTGGTTCCCCATCTATGTACGTGGATGTGAAGATTTGAAAGAGCAAGATATAAGAGAGCACTTGACTAAAAACTTTGGTAAGATCAAATTCATCAAACAAAACTCCAACATTGCATTAATTGATTTCCTTAACGCAGAAGGTCAAAAGAAAGCATTAGACGCCAGAAAAACCGTAATTCATGATGTTACTATCTTTTTGGAAGTCAGAGAATCGAAGCTTGGAAGAAAGGATGTGAAAATCAAGGACAAGACCAACGACTTGAAGCGTAAGTCTGAGAAGAAGCCATTACCCAAGAAGAAGTGATCCGGTTATAGAAGCCTCTTTTAATACATAATGATACTTGAAGTTAGTAAGCAAGATCGGTGTGGGCACTACTTTTTTGGTAGATTGTGGCATAAATACTGTGGAGAATCCACTCAATTCTTTTTTAGCTTATATACTCTTGAATACCTGGTTTATCTTTGATTGTTCAGATTAAGAATAGGTAGTTGTGACTTCACTAGTAACAATTGTTGTGAATTCTAGAGTTTAGTGTGGACTTTCCAAAGTAACTGTCGATTATTAAGTAATCGTGATTTTTTCAAGGTTTCCAATCAGATTTACCCCAAGGGTATCTCCACCGTTAACAGTCTTCCGTACGTTTAGAAAGATGCCACTTCCAGCCACACAAAAAGTGGTGTTAATTGATGGCAACAGCGATGGCTACGATGTTATCAAGTACCAGAATTTCGACACCCCGAAGATCAGTGGCCCAAAAGATATTATTATCAAAAACCAGTACGCTGGAGTGAATTTCATTGAGGCGTACTTCAGAAAAGGCTACTATCCTGCACAATTGCCGTACGTTCTTGGACGGGAAGCCGCTGGTGTGGTTGCTGCATTAGGGTCCGAAGTTAAAGGGTTTAAAGTGGGAGATAAAGTCGTTTACGCTTCAGGTGGTAATTTTGCTCAATACACCAAAGTCACCGAAGATACACCCGTTCTATCCAAGGTGCTGGACGATATTTCCGACAAAGATTTCAAGTTATTTGGCTCGTTTATTGTCCAGACGCTCACGGCTTACACTTTTGCGCAAGAACCGTACGTTCCAAAGCCCACGGATTATGTGTTGGTGTGGGCAGCCGCCGGTGGGGTCGGGTCGATATTGACGCAGATTTTGAGCAACAGGGGCGTGCAAGTGATTGGGTTGGCTTCCACTGAGGCCAAATTAGACCTCGTCAAAAGTTTGGGTGCAAAATACACCATTAACTATAAAACCGAGAACGTTGCCGAGAAAGTGCAGGAAATCACCAACGGTAAGGGTGTGAAGGTATCCTACGACAGTGTGGGACAAGCCACCTGGAACACCTCCATTGATTCGTTGGGTATTGGAGGATTTCTCATCAGTTACGGAAATAGCAGTGGAAAAGTGCCTCCCATCAGTATCTATTCTTTGACGCCCAAGAACCTTGTTGTGCTTAGACCCAGCTGTTTCGGCTACCTCAAAGGAGAACGGGACTGGGACTACTACTTTAAGAAAATTGTGGATGATTACAAGTCCGGGGCCGTCAAGTTTTCTCCACCCGAAGAGCACAACTTAGAGGATTATGTCGAAGTGGCCAAGAAGTTGGAGTCGGGTAAGACCACCGGAAAGTTTGTGTTAAAGATCCCAAACTAGCCGTATAATTCTAGTGTGTATTTACCAGTATATCTTTGTCTTCTCACCCTCACACCAAAACTCGATCTACAAATAATAGAAAAAGTTAAGCTCCGCCCACAAACATGAATTTTTTACGTAGGAGGAGGAACAACGACAACTCCGACAGCGACGATGACAATGTCGTGAACGAGTCGAAGATCCACAAGTCTCGTAAACCGCCAAATACGGCGTTTAGACAGCAAAGATTAAAGGCGTGGCAGCCGATCATGACGCCGAAGTCTGTGATACCATTTTTGTTCATATTGGCTTGTATATTTGCACCTTTGGGCATAGGTATCATCCATACGGCTACTCGTGTTGAGTATTTGTCAATTGATTATAGTCATTGTGGAACAGACGCTTCCAAATCGTACGAACTGGTTCCTTCGAAGTACACGAGTCATCATTTCAACTCGAAAAATAAAGACCCCGAATTCAAGTGGAAGTCTGTGCAACATAAGGATGATTTTGGAGATAGTATACCTACGTGTCATATCCAGTTTAGTTTACCAAAAGACTTGAAACCGCCAATTTTCGTGTACTATCACTTGACGAACTTTTACCAGAATCATCGTAAGTACGTTGAGAGCTATGATCTAGAACAACTTAAAGGCATTGCAGTGACAGCTGGTGACATTGCAGACGGGTGTGATCCGCTAGATTTCAAAGGAAAGGGTAAAGACAGAAAGATCGTGTATCCGTGTGGATTGGTGGCTAATTCTTACTTTAACGACACGATTTCGAACTTGACGCTATTGAATGCTAGGTCCAGTGAAAACAACGAAACGTATGTGTTGACACAAAAAGGAATATCATGGGGATCTGATGTCAATCATAAGTTCAAGAAGACCAAATACGATCCAAAAGATATTGTCCCTCCTCCAAACTGGTACAAGATGTACCCCGACGGTTACACAAAGGATAATTTGCCGGACTTGCAAGAATGGGAATTATTGCAAAATTGGATGAGAACCGCCGGATTGTCGTCTTTTTACAAGCTATACGGCAAGAATCTGACGGAATCATTGACTAGTGGCACCTATGAAGTGCAAATAGTTCTGAATTACCCAGTGTCCGTGTATGATGGTACCAAGTCCTTGGTCATAACCACCAATTCTATATTTGGTGGCCGCAACTTGAGTTTGGGAATCGTCTATTTGGTTGTAGCAATAGTGTCCCTTTTACTCGGAGTTGGGTTCTTTATTCAAACGATTTTCAAACCTCGGAAAGTTGGAGACCACGACTTTTTACAGAACTCCACTAGAGAGGTTTCCAACTTCAGAGAACAGTTATGATCCAAAACGAAAAATGTATATTACAGCCGTTGTCTCTTCAATACCTCTAAATATGGTTTTCGCACTGATTTGGTTTCAACAAAAAAGAGAAAATTTGTGTTTAACAGTACAACTCCTTCTTATACTGGCTATTAACGGATCAAGCACTTGAAATAAGACCAGGTGGTGAAGACTGTGATCGTGTGCTAGTAAAGCTATATTAAGGATATTGATCAGGGCCAAAACAACTCGTTTTTTTGCCATTCAAGTGATACTCATAAGAATAAGCCAGTGCCAATGAATGTTCCTCATATGCAATATTTGCAGCATCAAATGCCCCAGCAAGCGGTGAACAATGCTACCCAGTCGCCACAGGTGTCGCAGATTCAATTACAGCAACAGCAATTGCAACAGCGCCAGTTGATGAGCCATCATATACAACAACAGCAACAGGTTCAAGCTCACGCCCAAGCACAGGCCCAAGCCCACCAGTCCCATCCACCACATGTCCAGGGAATGAACACTCCCAACTCCATCAATCCGTTGTTGGCGGTCATAAATGGCGGTGGTAATAACAATGGTATAAATGCCAACTCTGGCAATAATCAGGTCAATTTACAACAAATTCAACAATTACACCAGTTACAACAGCAACAACAATCACAGCAGCAGCCACCATATATCTCGCAGCAGGTGCAGCAGTTCCACAACCAAATTCAACCACAGCAAATGCCCCACATGCAAGGGTACGCACCAGCTCCTCAACCAACACAACACCAGGTACCGGTAATAAGAGAGGTCTGGAGTTCAAATTTAGAGCACGAGTTCCATGCTTTAAGAACGTTCACAAACGATAAGGTGAATTCGGTGTATATTTCCATTCACCAAGAAATTCCTGGAATAGTTGCTAGACCTGTGGGATCCTTTAAATCCCAGGCAGATTACCACTTTCAAACAGTCAGATCTAATGCCGATTTGTTGAACTTGATCCAATTATCCTTGTGTGTGGTGAAAATCAACAAGAACAATGAAATTAGTAATTCTATCATCTGGCAATTCAACTTTCTTTACGATATCAAACAGGAGATGTTCAATGAAGAACATTTGACGATGTTGGTGCAAAACTCCCAAATAAACTTCCAATTGCTCCAAACAGAAGGAATTCCCCACATAAACTTTGCTGAATTGATGTTTGACAGCGGATTGTTGCTAGATGATACAATCAACTGGGTAAGTTTCCATGCTGGTTATGACTTGGGGTATTTTGTCAGCTTGTTAAAAAATGAGAGCTTGCCAATTACCGACGAGGAGTTCCAATGGTATTGTACCAAGTACTTTCCACATTTCTTAGATTTGAAGTTGATTGGCAGTCAGTTGTTGAATAAGAACAATGACGGGAAATTGACCAATAAGCCATCTATTGAATACTTGGCTGAAGAATTACATCTTTTACCAATGTCACCGGTTGTTCGTCAATTTTTCATCAACAACAATAGCCAAAACAGTCAACATTTGACTTCAACCTTGCACGCTTACTTAATTATGGAATGCTTCAAAGAATTGTTCAGACAATCGGGATTCGACTCGTCGTTGTTTGAGAATTTCCACAACTTGGTTTGGGGCTTGAACATCAATGAAACTGTTCCAAATGGAAATTCCAACTCGTCTGCTCCTTCCACCCCTGGAGCAAATGTGAAATCTGGGGTTGTACACTTTGGTAGACCTTTTTAGAAATGTTTTCATATAGAAAGAATGCATCAATGTATATTATATTGTGTTGTAAATAAGAGTCGTAACGAGGTTTCATTTAAATTTCATACGGAGCCGTTAAGCTATTGGAGCCATAAGCTCTAATCTTTAATTCCTTCCCATTCACCTTCACCTTCCTTTTTCTCTTCATCAGATCCATTCCCGTCAATCTTTTGCTTCTTGTATTCGTCCAACTCCTCATCCAACTCCTTTTGTTTCCTTTCAGCTCTCTTCCTCTTTATTCCTGCTCTCTTATCTTCACCGGTTCTAACTTCATCATCAATAGGAGGAGCCGTGAACCAAGGAATTTTTCCTCTATTAAAGTCATTTAAAACCTGCTTGGCCACTCCATGTTCGTCTGGCTCACCACCCTTCAACAATTTACCATGTTTCCGGGCAATTAATTCTATGAATTCAGCACTGGCAGTCTCCAATAAAGAATCATCTTCTTCAAACTTCTTCCATCCCTTTATTTCATACGTCCTCTCTAAATGTTTCCTCTCACACTTCCTTAACATATCGGGTATATACTGTTCAGGATTGGAAACGTGTTCAACTCTCACAACACCTCTGAATAAGATATCTGATTGAGAATCCTTCAGAGATGGTGGAACAATACCTGGACAATCAATGAGGAAAATTCTCTTCATCAAGGTGATATACTGCCACACCTTTGTTTCACCAGGAATTGGCGCCACTTGACAAACCTTTTTACGACGCAAAGTGTTGATAATCGACGATTTACCGGTATTAGGATATCCAATAAATCCCACCGATATTTGCTGACGATCGGAATGTAAGGTTGAAAACTGACGTAATAACTGGATCAAAGAACCTTTACCGAATGAGTTTGTAATAGAAGCATGGAATGCCAATGTGGGGTAGTCCTTTGATAAATGTTTAACCCATGCAGCCTATAATTGTTAGTAAAATTCCACTTGAATTTGTCAAATGAGTAAAGACCTAAGAACAAACACCCTGGATAATAGAGATATGGAGATGTCAAGGTCTATACTACGAACCATATTATGAACCCTCAACAAGGAACATGGTTCAACTCAAGAAGACCCTGGTATTATCCTAAGACGAATCAACAAAAACTGCCGATTCACGTGGGTGAAACAAACTCCAAAACGGAGTAAGTACTGGGCAAGCCAGACCCACAAGCGGATAATATTAATCTTCCAAAGACGTAACAGGTAATTTCATGGACGGTTATTGAATAAATCAACTAGCAATCACCCTGACTTATGCTTTGGGATCACCTGGACGTTTGTTCTTTTCCTTTTTCTTCACTGACCCACCTTTAAATGTATACATACCGCTATCCAAGTGGGAACTAAATCACACTTGTTTAAAACATACACCAAATGTTTGTGAGGACATTCGTCCTTCATATACTTTTCAACAGATTCACATCTTGTCCCCAAAGGATCTCTAGCATCCAAAACGTGAATAACCACATCAGAAGAATCAATCACCTTATATAATTCATTCCAGATTCTCTTGGACTGTCCCTTGTGGAAAATAGCTTCTTTCACTTCTTGAGTGACACCATCTTGATCCATCACTGACCCTCCCATTAAACCAAGCGTAGCATTCAACTCCAATTTTTCTTCATATTCAGTAGAATCTTTTACGGTAGCATCAGCTAATTCTTCCAAACTACTGACCTGTAAATTTCTGGGTTTCTTTCTCTGCTGTTTTGGTCCGAATGCATCACTGTACGACTCCGTTTCGATGATTTTCAGAATTGGCGACTCAGTGGTATCCTTTTCATCCAAAAGAGACATGGGCAATTTATTTCTTCTCAATAACACTTGGTAAGAATTCTCCTTCTTGTCACTCATAGCGTTTCTGAAATGAGTCAAAGCGTCTTGTGCGATGACTCTGGTGTTCCCAAACCACTTCCTATTGGGATCTACTCTGGCAGTAGGAGCATCTTTACTCTGGAAAGCAGCCGCTTGCACAATCTCTCCTTTAGCATTTCTAACGGCATGTCCGCCAGTATACATGTTTAGAAACTTGACTCTTTTACCATCTCTGTAGAAATTCTCACCCTTGACACGGAGGTTCCCGTCCTTCTTGTCCCCTTGTCTGATTCTTCTTTGCTTTTCTTTCTTTTGGGTTCCCATTGTGTTAGTTTTAATTTTTTTTTCAATGAGATGAGATGAATTTGTTAAGGATGTGTCGTGCGTCTACCAGTTATTTATCTCCCAAATCGCACGTCAATGTTAACAACGTTTAGGCAATTGCAGAACATTCAATGACGGGCCCAAATGACTTCCTATACGAGCTATCGCCGACACAAGAGCACTTTTTGAAAAAGTTTGTGCTCGAAAAACGCTTGGAAACGGAGCTACTCCTTCTCAATCGTCCTGATTGCTTGCAGCTATTTGGTACGCCGTTTAAATCACATACAACGGCTCAAGATAAACTAAAGTTCCCGTTGCTACATTTCTTCTTCAACAACTATGTGGCCAGTTTTCCGTTCATCACAAACAACACAGAAGCCGATCAAGCGAAATTCTGGCAAGAAACAGTTCAGCCGTTTGTTGAGAGTATAAACTCCAAACACTTATCCAATTCAAAGGACAGGAAAGAGAACGTGACGAAGCGGAAGCAGATCAACAAGAAGTTTTTGAGTGGATTGTCGCTATTTTATAACTCCATGCTTGTCACCGACAAAGATATGATATATTTGACGTCGGATCATTTGAGGCCCAGTGATGTGGGTAAGCTCGACAAATTGAAGTCCACCAAGGCACCGGTATTGAGCGATGTGGATTATTCAAGAGACCCGGTGTTCACCAACGGTATAAGTCTCAATATTGTGGCCGTCGATCACGTCAACGGCGATGCTACACCTGGTTTGAGAAGCTGGTTTGGATATGGTCCCAAAGCCCCAACACACCACTTTGAGTTTGTGATTCAAGTGATACGAGAGGCCGAAAACTTCACTTCCTACGTCTCCAGACCATACCACGAGTTTAAGGCCCTTGAAACGCAGCTAATTGGCAAATTTCCTGGAATTATGAACATTGAAACCGGCCGGTTGCCAGAAAAGTTCAAGCAGGATTCTAACACGCTAGTACGAGAGAAGCTTCGGCTTTCGCTTCGGGGGTACTTGCATCAGCTCCAGAAGTTTCCCGAAATAGTGAATAGCGTGGAATTCCAAAGCTTTATAATGAGAGACAGCTACGACAAGTTGTCAGAATCACAACAGAAGGACTACGAAACAAGACTAGCACACGAGAAGCAGATAATAGCCACGCAATTCGAGTTTCAGAAACAGGTTTCACGGTTGATGATAGACTTCAGTAAGAATTTTGATGATTTCAAGACTCAATTGATTAGAGAGCCAGACACCTTGGTGAAGATTTTTCAGGAGATAGGACAGAATTCAGATATGAGGGATCTATCGCCACTTCTAGAGACATTCATCGAATGGTGTAAGATCGAAACCAGTGCTACTGTGTTTCAAGTGTTTTTGACACAGGACAATTCAAATGAATTGCTAAATAATCTTCGAAAGTTTCACCGATTGTTCCCGTACTCCATCATGTATAACATTTTGCGGTTCACCAATCCCATGAGTATTATCAGTAAAGTGATCGGTTTGTTATTGATCACCATACCCGGTACTAAAAAGACACTATTGTCCATGATGTTCATCATGCTTTTGGATGATGATTTGAGTGGGTATGAGGTTGAAATCAAGGAAGTCAAATCCAAACTTCAAGACTACCCCAACCTCACTTCTGCTGTGGAAGAATTCATCGATAGCAAACTTGTGGATAACACCCTTGATATAGAAGATCATATTGAAGAAATTCTCAAATTGCAACAAAAAGAAGGATTTACTGAAGCAGAAAAGGAGCTTATGACAGCAGGTATACAAAACAATGATGTGGTCAATAATCTCAAACAGCTATACCAACTTCGGATCAGAGAAAACGACAAATTGATATTAAAGTCCATGTGGCAGGAACCAGAGATTACGAAATTGCTCAAGAACTTTCTTATCATATTTTATCAGCCATTGATCAAGCTCTTGAGCAAAAGCAACATCCATATATTTTTCCGGGAGTTTAAAAGGTTTGTGGAAGACTTGATCGTGCTTTTGGTTAAATTGAATGAAGAAGAGGTGTACTATTTGAGTTCCATAGAAATATTCAAAAAGTTGATGAGACTTGTGGACGAGCACATGATCACATTCTGGAGATTTGTGCATGATTTACACAACAATGATGAGGACCAGCTCTTTGTGAAGTTGATCAGGTGGATTGAGAACTTCTTGCTCAAGTTACGCTTGAAGTTCGTTGACATTGATAAAGTCAAGGTGAATTTGATATTTCAGGACGAACCTCTTGATAAAGAGGCCTTTTTCAACCAATTGAATGAAAGAATGGACAAGATACTTATGAAGAGAAAGCTCTTCAAGGACCATTACACCTCAAAAGACGAACAGAAATCAAAGGCCTCGAACACCATCGATAAGAACTGGGACCAATTGCATGAGACATTGAACGAATATGATGAGAAATTCGGGCTTGATCTTGAAGAATTGGAGGAGCTCAACTACGATATCAACAACACCGATGCAGAGTTCCAAAAGCGGCTTTTGGCTGTGGAAGCGTTCAAGTATGGCACCAGTGAACTAGATAAGTTTGACGACCATATTGTGCGGGAGTTGGTGCAAGTATTTGATTCCATTTGATATGAGCATGCGTTTTTATTTCATGCATTTTCGATCACCGATTATAAGCACCTTCAATAGACACTTCTGTATAGAACTCCTGCAATATACTTCTTTTGCATCAAAAGAGACAAGTAAACTCGACGCCAATCACTGCATCGCTTCGGACACGACTTTTGATAATAGATCTCGTCTGCGTCGCGTGACAAAACTTTTGAATAACAAACTCAGTATTTTAACGTTCCAGGCAGATCTATCTAATTTGCTAGACTTTGTGGACTTTACGGACCCCAGAAGCGCACACAACGCTTTAATTTAAATATTCATATATTCACCCGTCTATTTCCCATATTTTTCACACTGGTGACTTCACGGCGGTTTTTTTACATTACATCCCTTTTTTTCAGTTTGCTGACAGGCTCCACAGGATGTTTCCTAGAGTTACACAGAGGCTCATAAGGCTATCGTTTGTGGTGTTGGTTTTCGTGTCGTTGGTGCTTTTTGGCCACAATTATTTTGAAGGTTCAACCAGTGAAGTTTCCAGTATCCACAGAGCCACAAACAAGTACGCTAATGGGTTCTTTAAAAACACTGCTTTTGAGAAACAGGTAAGGAACAAGTTTATGAAGGTGCAGGAGAACAAAGATAATCGATATTGGATGGCCCAGACTGGATTGACAGAAACTGGTATCGCAATCAAAATCAAGAATTTCTTGACGAACAAAGACGGCAAGGAGTACGAGAACGACGAGTCCTGGCTCAACAAGAACCAGTTGTACTACGATCCTCGGTTCACGTTGTCGATGTACTTGAATGCCATTAAACACCGGTATTCCCAGGCTGCCATGAATGCCAAAACAGATGATGGGGCAGACGTGACACCCAGAATTAATGATTTGGGGGTCATTGACTTGCCTTTCAACTGGATAGACTGGTTGGACTTGACGGTGTTGAATGGCGACTTGTCGAAGGGCATGGAGGGAAGAATTAATTGCCATTATATTAGACAAGGCACCAATAATGATCCGGACCCATCGTATTTCTGCTTCGATAACAACCATTTTTCTGATGAAGAAATTACCAGAATGGGGTTCAGAAATAGGAACCAGTTGCCGGGTTTTGTGATCCATGCACACTCTTCACATGACGATAGGCCGTTTAACGATTTGCGGATCTTAGAAGCTAAGAACTATGCCATGTCTCAACACTTGCCTAAGCCACTTCAAGTGATCATTTTGAATCGAGATGGAGGTACTTTCGAGTTCAATGTCAAGAACCCAGAAAACCAAAGGTTGATTTCTTCGGACTTGGTTCATTATTATCTCGACACCAATTTGGTCAACAGGGATGATATTAACGATGAATTTGAAATCAACTTAGACCCTGTTGCCGAATTCCAAGATTTGAAAGCAAAGGTGACTCCAAGGCACTTAACTGAAGCAGAAGATGTCAGTAAGATGTATAAAACTTTGAAGAAAGTTGACCCAAAAGCAACCAAAGAGTTGAGTTTGTCGAGTGACATGTTTTCATACAGTCGGGGCCAGATTTCCGACCAGATCCACAAACTTGAATCCAAAGGTCTTAACAGTCTCTCAGATAACGAAAAAATGTACCTTGAGAGTCTCAAGTATGCATCCCAGTTCGAGACTGAAGCAGATGAAGACACTTACTTCAAGATGGCCACCATTAGAATCGACGATACCAGAAACAGAGATCAAGAGTGGGGATGGCACTATGATTGGAGGTTTTTCAACGGGGCTTTGAATTACGATCGAATCAACTGGAATACAAGAGAGTTGAACTACCGGTCCAATATCATCTTGGATAGATTGTTAAGGAACTGGAACCGATTTGCCGAAGAAAAGGGTTTGATCAGTTGGATTATGCACGGTCCCTTGTTATCGTGGTATTGGAATGGGTTAATGTTCCCATTTGATTTGGATATCGATATCCAAATGCCCATGTCTGAATTAGTCAGATTAGCCACCAACTACAACCAAACTTTGATTGTTGAGGACCCTTCGGAAGGGTATGGCAAATATTTCATTGATGTGGGTACCTTCATTCATAATCGTGACATCAGTTCCAAATCAAATCACATAGATGCCAGATTTGTGGATGTTGATTCTGGTATTTATATCGATATCACCGCCTTGGCCAAATCGAGTTCAAACACACCGGAGGAGTATAATGATAATGCGTTGGTCGAATTGGTGAAAACAGACAACAACGACCAGGTGGAGATATACAACGACAGAAGGAAGCACTTTTACAAATTAGAACAATTATCCCCCTTGAAGTACAGTGTGCTAGGAGGTGTTCCTGTGTACATTCCATCTGTAATAACCAATAGGCTCATTTTCGAATACCCCGACGGTTTAAGTAATGTGGAATTCAACCAATGGCTTTTTATAAGTCAACTCAATTTGTGGGTGAAACAAGAACAGATAGGGAAGCTCTATAGAGACAAGGAGGTAAAGGATTCTAATGGAGACTACGACCGGGAGAAGTTACTAAAGATAGTTAACAACATGTCAGACCAAGATGTTTTACGGTTGTTGGACTCGGATGATGAGATATTGATAGAATATTTCTTGACAAAGGATTTGACCGATTTGCACGATTTGGAGAAACATTTCTTATTCGATAGTACTGGCAAGGACAGTAGTCAGCTCAACATCAACCCACCGCTTCGAATCCAGTACAATGAGTTTGTGTCGACATTTAAGATGTCCAAGCCATTAAGAAAGTCGTTGTGGGATTATGAGAATCTTGAGAGAATGAAGTACCACCGAAACTAGGACATTTATTCTATACACATTTATTCTTTTTGTGCTCTTTTGCCTCTCGGCTTTTCTCTTGCATGCCTTCCTTTGTGTGGTTTTTATGTTATGCCTTTCTTCAGGTGTTTTGCAGCAATTTCTTTTTCAACGGTTTCGTGCATGGTAAAATCGTGCGTTAATGAAAATTTTCGACCGATTCAAATAGGGGTTTGTCTGAATACCAATCTTCATGAACAACAAAACACAACATGTCTGAAATAGCTTCAGGTCTAAGAAACAGGTTCCAAAACACCTCCAAAGAGTCCACGGAGGAACTTTTAATTGAGAAATTGGATATTTTTCTTTCTTCCATAGAGTCGAGATTGGACCAATTCGAGAAGTACTTTAAGTTCAACAACCTCGAGGAATTGGAGGAGTCAGAGTCCCATTGGAAGTCGGGGGACGATAGTGTGACCGAAGAGGACACCGGGTCGTCGCTGGCGGTGGGGTTGGCCCAAAATGGCGATAGTGGCTTCTCTAGAGAGAGAAGAGGAAGCACATCAAGTGTGCAGTCGTTTAAATCGTTTGCCAAGTTGGATTTGGTTCACCAACGGTTGAAGTTGATCAAGCAGTCGGTGCTCAAGTCCTCGATCACCAATTTGGACTACTTATACAAAACTTTGGACGACCAATACAATCATTTATTTTCAGGAGAGACGTTCAAATCCACAGAGCTGACATTTGATACGTCCAAAGAGATCTTGAGTCAGAAGATCATCACGACCTTACAGTACTTTGACGAGAAGTTGATCCATATTGACGACATGATCCAAAAACGAATGAAAACCGTGGAGACAGACGAGTCGATATTCAACATTTTCAAGTTCTATAATTTCAATAAGGCGTTGAAATTGGCGGAGAATGACAACTTGAACTACTACCAGTTGCCATTGGGCTGGCGGGAGAACAGATACATTATCAACGGGTACCGGTTCTCGTTGAAGCACAGTGAGACGCTAAAATCGGTGTTCAAATTCAACCACAACGAAACCATGAATATCTGGACTCATTTGATTGGGTTTGGTATCATGTGCTACTTATGGATGGTGCAGTTCCCCAGCACTGCAGTTTACGCTCAAAACTCCTTTAACGATAATTTGGTGGTGTACTTTTTTTTGTTGTGTGCCATGACCTGCTTGCTTACGTCATCTACTTGGCACACTTATTCATCTTTTGCAAGACTTGCAACTAGGTACAACTGTGCGTGCATAGACTACACGGGGATCACCATTTTGATCACGGCTTCCATCATTTCTTTGGAATACGTCGCATTGATCAGTTATCCTAAGCTTTTGAAGTTTTTCGTTTCGTTTTCTTCTATTTCGGGCACTTCCGGGCTAGCGTTCAACTGGTCGCCTTATTTCGATAAACCGGAGTGCAGATCTATCAGAATAGGGTACTTTGTGGGGTTGGCCGGCTTGGGGGCCGCAACTATCTTCACGTTATGTTTTTACGAAGGGCTCGTTAAAACCACAAAGTTTTTTGTGCCATTATTCTACAAGAGTTTCGTGTGGTACTGGATTGGGGTGGTGTTCTATGGGGGATTGATTCCTGAGAGATGGAGATACGACGTCATTATCAATGAAGACTCCTTTTGCAGACATCAGCACGATGCGTCTGATGTGATTGAAGGAAATTTTGAAAAGAGTGGAGAGGAAGAAATGGAGGAGATACAAGAGGAAATCACCAATGAGATCTTGAACGGTGATTCTGATATCAATACGCAGGACGAACTTGTTGAAAGTAACAAATTCAAAGAGATTATTGATAAGCACTTTCCGAACGAGCCAACGAGAACAAACTACGACAATGACTTTTTTTCGTTATGGTGGGTGGACTATGTGTTTTCAAGCCATAATTTCTGGCATATATTCGTGGTGTTGGGAGTTTTGGGTCATTATGTGTGCTTGTTGGAAATGTTCGACAAGGTGAACAATAGTTAGGTTAAATTAATAGATTTGCAGCCAGAATAGATATTTTTGGAAAAGATGGAAGGACACGGGTGCAACAGAAGCAGGTATTTTGAAGGAAGGGTGGCCGCTGATCTGTTAAATAAGGTTTTTACCGAAACTCTTTAGAGATCTGCAAAAAAGCTCATGAGGAAGGAAAAAAATAATTCTCCCGAGGGTGAGTCGAACACCCGATCTCAAGATTACTTTGAGGAATTTCATTACAGTCTCGCGCCTTAGCCAGCTGGGCCATCGGGAGGATTATTGATTAATACACAAGCCACGTAAACTATATTCGAACACTTTCAAGGCAGATATCTTATTAGCTCAAACAAGCTCAAAAGAAGTAGACAAAGGGTTAAAAAGGTAAACAGAGGAACAGACAAAGCTGATGTATTCTGCCACCGCTTCCAGGCTGTCAAAAGCTCTTTGTAGCCGTATTGTTGAGCTGTTTGCTTTACTTCGAGTTTTCACCATTTCTGCCTTTTGACATGTCCTTTTGCATTCAAACAGATGACGTTCTGATACCACAGTCTCCTAGATTGTTTATTAGGGAGAACTGGGTCACAAGTCTATGATTCTTATTTTATTGAGCTGTTTTTGCAACTAGATTTAAAAAACCTATGAATGACTGCAGTTCGAACATTTTGAGGTATGTTTCATATAGATCCGGTAACAGTTAGTGCTGCTGATCAGACGCTCTTCACCTTTGCCAAAAAAGCCTCACCTACAATCAATTAGTTCATAAATATTGTATACTGGTTTCGGAATTGCAAAATTCTACGTTGTTGCAGCCTTTTTACTGACGACTTTTGGTGTAGAGTAAGTAGCAGATGAGATTGTTTGGTGTACATATCGAAGTTGAAAGCCTTGCTTATGGTCATTTCGTTCTGTTTTAGCGCCCAGTCGTCTAATGGTCACACTAAGGAAGGTGGCTGCGACCAAAACTTTTTGCAGCAATTTGAAAATGACAGCTTTGCATGCATGTAATAAAATGCGGTATATATTCTATGTTTATTCACTAAAATGAACTAGGTTACAGACTATATGCACGAGTGTTGTGTAATACGACTGGATGGTGTTTTTGAGGTTCTGAAGCCATCGACGGTTGCAGATTCTGTTCGTCAAGGCACCACTTCGTTTGTTCGTTCCAAATTGAGCTTGCTACCTCCTTTAAAGTATCGGATGATCCCCAAATGACCAGTTCACTAGTCACAAGGAGCTGCATATGTTTCGACCAAAAAACTCTTACTTGCACCCAGTTCGTACTTTTTTGTCATAAATAAGAATGCAAAATGAGTTGCGCCAAAAAATTATCACATCAGGCGAACCGTATAATTAATATTTTTATATGAAGCTGTTCGTATAACTGCCTAACAAAAGCTGTTTCCAGTGGCGAACTAGATCTGTTCATATGTAAAAATCCCTACTTATTAGCAAAAAGCGCCAGAGTGGTTCCACAAGGATCGGAGCGCCCCTAAAATGTACTGGATCCTATAGCATCAAACGGCAACTATTTGCGGTCGAGGAAACCAGTTTATATGACGATTTTTGGGCCCACATCTTTTACAAATAATCTTGCTGTGTATGTACTCTACACACTGGTACCTTAACATGCTTACTTACACGTATATTTCCAAACATTGTTGTGTCAATTCATTTATTAGCAGACGGCAGCATACCGAAAAACTGAGAGTTGCAATGGTTCTTCAAAATCAGTCAAAAGCCTGGATTAGTTATTGAGGAGAGGCGGGTGTGTGACGGTTGGCTTGTGGGTTCACTGACTTGCCTATAAAGACGTTGTGGAAGTGTGTAGGTATATTTGTGTACTGTTCGGTGGAAATGAACGTGAATGCCGGTTTAGCAAAGCCTATCTCCGGATAAACCAATTCCAGGGTGATAAGCTAGGGAAGAGGACTCCCCCCGGAGAGTACGCCAATGTCTCCACGTCCAGTTACATTACCGTGAAAACCTTATATTCAAGTTCCGGAATATCAACCGGAAGGAATGGCGACTTGATTTTGTATGGAAGCGTGGAGACCACAGGAAGGAGGAGACGGGAGAGAATGAAGAAGGCAGGAAAGAATGAAGAAGGTAGAAAGAGAATCAACAAGGCTGAAAGAGACATGGGAGATAAAAGAATCGGAATTAGAAAAGAGGATAAGCGGAATTAATGGAAAGTAAGGAATTTAAAGAAAAGAGACGGAAAATAAAGAGCAATAGTGTGTGGATAGAAAGAAACAGGGCAAAGCATAGATGTGGGAAGTAGATGAGGTGGAAGTGAGTGGAAGTAGACAAGTAGAAGTAGACGAAGTAGTGTAGAGATAGAAGGCAGATTTAAAGAAGGCAGCAAATACAAAGCAGTCGGAGTAAGTACGGAAGTAGAAACAGAAAATTAAACGAAAGTATACAGCAAGGAATAGAAAGTAGAGGAGAATCGAGCCAAAGATAGGAATTAAACAGAAACCGAACACAAAGTTAGGAATTTGACAGATTTTAGACATGAATCTGACAGGACTCTAGCAGCAATCTAGCAGCAACCTAACAGGAATCTAACAGGAATAGAATAGTGGGTGTAGATAGACAAAACGACAGTCTATTGAAATTCGCAGAAACGCTCAATCAAGATCAATGCACAAACATCTCTATGATATTCCCTGTACGCCTCCGTTGACTGCAATGTTGGTAAAACTCCCAATAGCCTTGTTTCGATTTCTTGCTGTTTCTTACAACGTCTTAACCTCCTCGTCGGTTATATCCAACACCAACATACATCCGGGAGCGTGTGCCATAAACGTATCATCATACTGCTCTCCTATTTCCACCACTGCCGCTTGTGGGGTGACCCCACAGCCCCAAAATACCGGCACCTCATCTTCTTCCAATTCAATCACATCACCATATTCCGGTTTTGCAAGATCACAAATGCCCAACCGCTTAACCGCATCAAAACCCCAGTCCACCGGCTCCCCGTGAGTCTTTTTGAACGCTCTGGTAATCTCTCTGACCGCCTCTATCTCGTGCTTCTTGTACGGTCTCATACTGACCACGTAGGGACAGTTAACAAACACCCCAGCAGGATCCAAGTACTTTCTTGTCCGGTACATGGCGACGTTCTGGTTAAGCTTCTGGTGCTTGGGTTTCAAGCTTTTTGCAGCCAATTCCGCTTCAAACGAAAAAGAACACCCTATCAAGAACCCTACATGATCTGGTGTCCAGGTTTGTGAAATATCGGTGGTAGTTTCTACCAATTTGCCGTTTTTGTAGACGACATACAGGGGAATGTCGGTTCTGAGGTCAATATCAGGACCAAGTAGCCTTTTGTCGGCGACAGCAGTGGCAGTTTCCACTTTTGCTAAAAGAGGGCACGGAACTGGGTTCCTAAAGCATAAGTCCTCGAAATCAGCAGCAAATTTTTGGGGCATCACAATCAAGTTAGCCTGAGCATATCCATTGCATTGGCCAGCAGTGTTTCCGGTGAACAGCGCCGAACGGCACTTTAGCCTGAAAGAAAGCGATTCGGAAATCATGATGAAAATGGAAAGGATAAGTGGTTTCTTAAGTAATGAGTTCGGCAAAAAATTCCATTATGACCGGCCGTTATCTGCGATAAACGGTGCACTGTTTTTTTTCAAGTTTGGAGAGCTGGTAGAAACAGCGTAGAACGGATGATATGGCCGCCATCTCCGTTTTCGTCCTTCCATCCCTGCAAATACGATAGATATGGGTCGATTGTGGTATTTGTGGTGGTTTTGTTTTTTGCATCCGCACATTTCGGCCTTAGCTGCCACCAATGCCGATCTTGATGAGATAGCATGAGCGTGTCCTTACCGATAAATACCACCCAATGGTGATATTTAAACCCGTAGGGATCCTGGAGGTGTAAAAAACAACAAACATGTCAAAAGAAGAAGTTTCTGTGGTGGACCAAGACTACGTGGAAACAATCCACGATCAAATTGATCCAAAGCAAGAAAAAGCTCTTCTTCGGAAATTGGATATACGGTTATCAATTTTGTTCTCTTTAATATACTTTTTGCTGTACTTGGATAGATCTAATATTGGAAATGCCAAGATTGCTGGAATGATGGAGGATTTGAACTTGAGCGAGTCTCAGTTTTCCACCATCAGTTCCATTTTATATGCTACTTATACCACGGTACAAATTCCTGGGACTTTGTTGATGAGAAAATTCAAGCCCAATCACTATTTGGGGGTATTGGTGATAATCTGTGGCTTGATAACCACTTTGACGACTTTGGTGCAAGGGTTTGGTGGAATGGTGGCTGTGAGAGTGTTGTTGGGTCTTTTTGAAGGGTCTTTGTTCCCTGGAATGAGTGCTTATACTGCCAATTGTTTCTTCCAGGACGAAATTGGGAAAAGAATCTCGTACTTTTTCGTTTCTGCTGCTATTTCTTCGGGTTTTGGGGGTTTGATTGCTACTGGGATCACTAAGATCACCACTGGTTCTTTAGCAAGTTGGAGGTACCTTTTTTTGATTGAAGGGTTGCTTACTTTAGTGGTTGGAGCTCTTGTGATAGTCTTGCTTCCTGCAGACCCCGTGAACATTTTTAAGACTGAAGAAGAAATAGCCCTTTACAAGGCTAGAGACGAGAGAAGAAAATTGTACATGGGAGAGGAAGAATTCAGTTTCAAATACGTCAAACAAGCTTTTTCCACTTATAGGGTGTACATTTCATTAACGGTGCAATTTTGTCAGGATGTATCATTGTACCTGTTCACAACATTCTTGCCATCGATTTTGAAGCTTGGGTTGGACTTTGACTCCATGGAAGCCCAGTATATGACAATTCCAGTTTATGTGCTTGCGGGCGGAACCTACATGATTGCTGCCAGATATTCTGATAAGTTCCGGATCAGAGGACCGCTCATGATCGCTGTTAACATCGTTGGATTGGTGGGGTACATTGTGATTGTGACTGTGGACAGTAATGCCGTGAAATACTTTGCATGTTACTTGATTGCCGTGATGTTGCTCACATGTGTGGGATTAAATGAATCGTGGATTGCCAGTAACACTGGACCTGCCACCAAGAGATCTGCTGTGATTGGAATCAACCAGGCGTTTGGAAATACTGCAGGAATTGTGGCTCCACAGGTGTACCGTCTGGCGCCATACGCTTTGGGACATTACTTCACCATTGGGTGTATTGTTGTGTCGACTGTGCTCATTACCACTCAGAGTTTCTTGTACAGAAGGGAAAATGCAAAGAGAGATACGTTGATGGAGACATTGGAGTCGGACGAGAAGGAGATGGAGAAGGGAGACATGTCTGTGCGGTTCCGGTACATTACTTAGCGTAAGAGTCTAGAGAATAAGAGTTAGCGAATATAGGAATGTAAGAGAATGTGAGAGTAAGAGTTAGAGAACAAGAGTTAGCGAATATAGGAATGTAAAAGAATGTGAGAGTAGGAGAATGTAGAGTACGAACACCGTGAGCTCATTTGGAGCATGGAGAAGGAGAAGGGAGGATGGTAAATGGTGAGTAAAGAAACTATTAGGAGTATAAGCGACAGAGACTGTAGGAAAATGTTCATCTAAGAAATAGGAGAACCCAGTTGACTAGATTATTACCACTACCTAGAATTATACCAGAGAATAAAGAAACTCGTCAGGGAACGTACTACAAAGGATCCGCTTGTACTTTGTTGCAGCCAATTTATCCTAATGCGTCAAAATTGCAACAATATTCCCAAAACAATACCTGGAGCCTAAACAAACGCGTCACAGGCGTGAATTGGCGACCCTGCTACGGCATTTCCATAACTACAATTTGAACCGAGACCGTTATTTGAATCTAAGCCTGTTGGCCGTCTCTCAAGGATCGGAATGTGCCAGGGCTTGGGAAAACCTCGGAATGTGTTGGGCCTGTGATCTCAGAATCTCACGGAACGCGGTTCACGAATTCCGTTGACCATTCCGATCATTTTCAAAAGCGGTAAACAAAGGCTGTCAGATCAAGTCATGCAGATAAACGAACCCAACGCCTTCACGTCGACGGAAACGAGAAAAGACGTCCAAAAACCACGCAGGGACCTAACAAAGAAGGAGTGTATTGTCTATTGTTGCAAAACTTCTCAATCGGGTTAAATAATTAACTGCGTCAATTTTTGCCTATTGTTTGATTTGTTGAAGAAAGGTTGGGTGAAATGCCTCGACGCCGGATTTATGGGTTTAGTGTGGTTATACGAGGAAACAGAAAACTGGTTTTGGAGGTCAGCCGGACGTCAGTTGCACATGCCCCTGCAGGAGTCTTGACGTCACCGTTGATCCTAACTGGACTACAACGTGGATTAAAAAATATCTAAAAAATAATACCGATGCAGCATAATCAGAAACTCAATTAAGGTAATAGGTTAAACAATTAACCCTGAACGGGCACCACCGCCAAATGTGGAGGCCGATTGTCTCGTTAATCCATTGCATTCGACAATACAGGTTTCCTTCGATATTGTCCTCGCAACCACGCGTCGCTGTAACCACAAAGAACAAGCAGCCAACCACGAATAACAACTCAAAGCCAACCATAAAGAACAACTCAAAGCCAACGACCACAAAGAACTGGCTATACGGAGACACAGCTGCTAACGATGGCATTAAATTGCCGGCCCCCCGGTTCTTAGACGAGTAGGTAAAACCGGTGAAAAACCTGTGGAAACAAAATGTCGGAGTGAGGCGGGCACCGTTCATGTCAGATGACTAGTTTACAACGCGGTGCCTGGAGACATTGTCTTCGAAAATCAGTTAACGGGGAATGTAATTGGCCTTGAACAATAAGCTCCTTAGGTATGTCCTTGGGTATGAAACCCTGCCAACTACGACTTCATCTTAGACGACAGGGGTGGCGGTAAAGCGTCCAGATTAATCTAAATGCAACGCTGTTCCAGATCATGTTTCGCACCTTTGATTTACCGTACCTTAGAAATGAAGCGACATTCCGTTTAGACGAGGGCTGACATCTGTATCGCCTGAAAATTCAAACAGTTCCCAAATGGTAAATTTTAAGGTTATTTAAAAAATTTAATAAATTAACCCAATCAGGAAAGCTAGTTGTTAACAAGAAAAAAAAAATAAATGTTTAAACGATTTAGGCTAAAATTGAAATTTTAATTTCCAATTTTGCACTAAAACAAACGGTGCATTCAATTTTTCGATCTGTAAAAATTAATTTTTATTAAAAAAAAAGCCACTCCCTTCATCTTCATTTTGTTTAAATATATGCTTCCAACATTCCAACGCTTTTTTAATTTCCGTTTACACTATACATTGGATTATCATTCCTTTAATTTATCCTAATTGGAATACCCCTAAACCACATATATAGATCGTGGATTCCAACTAAAATTTTTCTGACATCATAGAAGCTTCATGCAAAATGAGCAACATAAACCCTTTACAATCAAAGAGGAACATGATACCCAGTCCTTTGAACTTGTCCAACGATTTGAATGATCCAATTTTCAAAGATGCCATTAGTTCACCTTTTACAGACATTCCTTTTAAAGACGCTTTCAAAGATGCTTCCAAACACAGGCCGCTCAACAGAAAACCCGTTCTCGACCAAGTCCCCCCTTCTCCCTTATATGCCAACTCCGTCAACCAGATGCTGCAGCACACCCCCAAATCTGCCCCTCCCATATGCACTATTTGCAACTTTTTCATCGACGAAGATTTACTAGAATTAAGTTGCAGCCACCTCTGCCACCGAGACTGTTTCATCAATAACGTCTTGACGTGCAAGACGTGTCAAGAGGACCACCAAGACGAGTTCAAAACTCCCATCCTTGCCCCCGTAGACGTGCCCATGACGCCAAGTGACCAAATGATTCCAGACCCGTTATTTTTCAAGAAAACCAAGCCCATCTCCCAGTTCCAGCACTCCCAGCAGCAGCAGCTCCTATCTCCTCGGTCCTCGTTCAATAAGAACTTGAACAAAGACTTATTCGACAGTTTAATGAAGCCCAAAGTGCGGTTCATCAGTGAGTACGAAGACCCGGGAGTATTGATAAACCAGACCGACAACGAGGACCACCAGCTCAAGTATGTCATCAATGTGAAGCCCCCCAAGTTCTTCAACTGTATCAACGACGACAAGCAGTTGCACCTCAAGCACCAGATTCTAGAGGAAATCAAGTTCAATATCTTGAACAACGTTGTACAAGGCAGCCACGACAGTGTGATCGACTTCCACAACATGGGCCACTTGATAATCTTTGAGGTTATTGATATCAGCACCAATGGACACACCTGGGACCGGGTCCGGCTCTTGATTTTTGAAAAGTCGTTGATTTTAGTGGATATCAAGGCCGAGACTTTAATAGGCCAAATCTCCATCACCAACGATATTTTGGACATGACGAGGTTTGTCAGTGGGATCCGGTTGAAGCTCAACAACCACGCCGTTCCCGAGTTGCAGATATGCTCAGATATCCCGCTTATCATCAGCCGGCTCGAATATTACTTCAAAAAACTCTTGAACCATCAGTTCATTGAAGAAACGTCGTTGTTCCAGTTGACCATCAACGGCTGGGGCTTGATCAGACAGAACTACCCCCATTTGCCGGTGGAGATCCTCCGGTTCCAAAATTGCATTGAAAACAACTTGGAAATCCCCGAACCGTTGCTTATAAAGTCAATGCCATCTCCAGAAATTACTCCCTTGAATTTGATCGTTTCTATCACGCTATTGAACAGCTCCACACTTTCTAATGCCGAATATAAGGCCAGAATCATCCTGTTCTTAGACAGGGTCCGTAAAAGCTTACGTTCGTTCGACAGATTGAGCTTGATTTTTGTGGGCATAGATGGGGCAGGATTCCCCGGAAAAAAAGGGTCTTTTATCGGCAGTGTGGAGCCCAACTGGTCAGGGTGGGACTCCATCTACAATGAGGTCAAAGTTCAGTCTAATTGTGGCATTTTAGCCAGTGGATATGACGAGTTGCAAATTTCTTTGGACAAGTGCAAAAGTCTCTTGCCGTTTTTAAACTCCAGCGTCAACAGTCTCAACAAGTTGGTTATCATCAGCTGCAACGACTACGAGCCCGCCAGTATCACCAACGACGGACTGGCGGCGCTTGAGGGCCAGATCAAGCACATTCTTAACGGCGAAAAGAATATTTCCATCGACTTTTTTAGAGTGGGCAAAACTTACTCTCCGGAAGTGGAGTTTGGCCACAAAACATGCTTGCAGCCGTCGTTGATCAATGATATCTTGAAAATCCCCCATGGGTCGGATTTGGCCCGGTTCCTGGACTTTGACGAGTTTACCTCCAGTTTTTTAACGTTATTGACCAAATCGTACCACCAGATCTGTTTACCCAACATTTCATTAGATATTCTGAAGATCATAGGCACCAGAGACATCGTGGACTTTTTTAAGATCGAAGTCAACGGGAAATTGATCGAAATAGAGAACTTCTCCAACCTCAAGATTTGTCTCAACAACATCACCGTCAACTGTGAAAAGAACCTTGTCATGAACATCAACTTGAAGTTGTCCAAGTTGAATTTTGACAGTTTGAACTACAACAACGAGAAATTGATCGATATTCCATTATTTTCTTATATGCCCAGCTGGTTGAGAGAAAGTGACGATTATAAGGTGTTGAATGCCCATCTTTACCACCACCGGCGTCTCAGTGGGTTCAGGTCGTTCCTAGATGGAAGTTTGACCCCGCCGATGAATGAGGAATCTGAAGATTATTTCCAGCCGGTGAAAAACGTGAATAAGCGGTATATCAAGAAGCAGATTGATCTCGAGGTGGTCAGGGGGTTGCGGAGCTTGGTGGAGGGACAGTCTAGAAGAAACCAAGCCGTTTTCGCTGATCTAATTGCCATGGTCTCCTCCAAAACGTCTGCCGGCTCATTGACAACGTCTTTGGGCGCTTCTAAGGACCTTTTCCAGAACACCAGCATGGCCATGAAGTACCAGAAAACGGACTTTGGCTGCTACGTGGACTCGTTATTGAATCAGCTTGGTTTTTTGGCAAACAACGAGGACTTGACTGCATGTAAGGATTTGACTAACTGGTTAGTGTAACTTCTTCAGTTCTATGTACAATACAAGCTACTTACATTTTCTGCTCTCCTTCCTTCTCTTCTCCTTATGACCCGTGCCACGAGGCCTCTGTTTATGTTGCTGCAAAATTGTCCCAATTAGGCAATTCTCAGCCATTGTTTTTATTTCCTCTTGTTCTAGTAAAACATTACATCACCGCCGTTAAGGGTATTGTTCCACTACGCTGATGACCATCAGGGGCCCCTGGCACCGGAAATCCTTTTAAACTCTGCGTGACTGTTGATTTAATTTCAGTTTAGGTTATTTTTTAGTATATTAACCAGGCAAATCCGTTGTTGGAATTAGCAAAAATGAGTTTAGTGCAGAACCAATGGGCCATTCCCGTGGCTTTATACTATGTTTCCAGCGTGTATGCGTCTTCAGGCAGTCTTGATGAGTATGCCAATAGCCAGGACAATAGCGATTCCGATTCCAAAGACTCCGGCGATTCCGAATCCAGTGATTCCAAGGACTCCAACGATTCCAACGACTCCAACGATTCCAACGACTCCAACGATTCCAACGACTCCAACGATTCCAACGACTCCAACGATTCCAACGACTCCAACGATTCCAACGACTCCAACGATTCCAACGACTCTAATGCCAATGCAAATGCCGCTGCCGCTGCTGACACAACCAACACTGCCACTGCCAAGGCCACCACCGGCACCACCGGCACCACCCAATGGTGGACTCCCACCACCGTCACAACGGAAACTGCCACCACTAAACAAACCGACACAAAAAAAGACACCGACACCGATACTGACACCGACACTGGCACGAAAAAAGCCACCTACAACCAATACGGGTTCACCGGCAGCCAGTCCCGGTGGATAGCATCTACTGACGAAACCCTGGACTCCGAATCCAAAACAACTACCCAGACCGTCAAGAACAAAACGTCTTCGGCGTCCAGAAACATGCCGTTGTATGTGCCTCAAAAAGACTACACCGTCAAAAAAGTAGTCCTTATAGCATCCCTTTTGGGAATCAGTGGGTTGTTCACTGTTTTATAGAATAATATATTGTCACGTGACTTGTGTGATGAGCAATGGCTGCAAAATGTTACAAATGGTTTACGCCAGTATGAATGATTGATTGTGATGTATGTTAGATTGTAACTGTATCTGTAACTGTATCAGATTGTAGCTATATCATATTGTAACTAATCAGATTGTAACGTCTGGTCTATCAGCCCACAGATGAGATTCAGATTCAGATTAGACTCAAAAGGAAACATACCAGAATCCCTAGATGTACTCAGATTTAACCGCAAAGCCTCAAGTAATGTATCACTCAAGTAACGTATCACTTAGCTAATCTATACACTCGACTATCTCAACTATTATACAGTCAACTATTATACAATCAGTCATGGTGAAACTATGACTCGTTCGCGAAGGTAAATTCCTATAAATTTCACGTATACGCTGTGAAAAAAATTCAAAAATGTCTACCACTACGAACAAGATAATCAAAAAGTACGTCCAGAAAGAGTTCCCCCACCATCCCCGATTGAGTAACCCTGCTACCTTAAACTACCTTCACGACTTTGTCTGGCAGGTTCACGGCAAACAAGCTGTTCTTTTTTGTATTGACGTGGAAGCTTATGAGGGTAACTCCCGACTCGTCACCGAGGTAGGTGTCAGTATTTTCGACCCCACACGCCAGAGAAATGCCATGGTCCCTTCGCTTTTGACCTTCCATATCCGTCCCAAAGAGAACCTCCACTTGAGAAACGGTCGCTACGTTCCTGACAACTCCACTGCCTTTAACGGTATTGCAACCCACGTCATGAGTATGGATGATACAAGGGACTTTCTTCGGGCGTTGGTGGAGCGGTATTTCGTAGACCACAACCTCCCGTGCATCTTGGTGGGCCACGATGTGGGTGGTGACATCAAGTGGTTGCAGGACTTGGGAATCAACTTCCCCTCGTGTCAGCATCTTGACACCCAGGTGTTGCTTTCTCTCTCCTTAAAAGACAAGAGAAACTTGGCCAGCTGTCTTCGGGCGGTGGACATTCACCACGCCAATCTCCACAACGCTGGAAATGATGCTTATTACACCTTGCTTTTGGCCCTTAAGGCTTGTGATCCGCAGGCTAGACTGTTGTACTACTTGGACGACTTATATCCCATTCCTATCACCAACTACAAGAACAAGATGGGCGGTTGTATTCAATATGGAAAAGGCGACTGGGGCCACTTGATGCTGCAGGTAGAACGGGGCTACAACTTTGAAAGGGCCGTGGGTTATGCCGTTGATGAATACGAGGAAAGCGATGAGGAAAGTGATGAGGAAAGTTATGACGATAACGATGACGATAACAACAACGGCTACTACTATTCCAGTGAAAACCAGTATAATCTGGACGACAATTCCGACTACCACTAGGGAAACCAGATAATTTACAGGGACAAAGAAACTTGAGATCAATAAATGCTATTCACCTGGTCAAGCATGAATGCCTGGTTCTTTTCAAAGATCTTAGTGAGCCGGAGTAGAAACCCTGCACAAAGACTCTTGATCCTATCGTCTATGATTCCGTCCCACGACTCGGCCACCCATGTCTGAAGGGTTGCTAAATAATCGCCAAAATTAATCACCAAGTGCTGTTCGTCGGATATGTCACAGATCAAAAGCACTCCCGTGACTATTCCTTCCAACACTTGAAGCTCATCCACCGTGGAATTGTGCACCACTTCTCCGGCTATGATAAAGAACTCCCGGATCATGTCGTTGTTCGCCACAGATGCGTATGAGCAGTGTAACAATAGAGCCATTGTTTTCAAGTAATGCCCCGTCAAAATGGCAGAATAATGCCCGATGTTGATGCCTCCAGATTCGTGCCATAAATGGGACAATGGGAAGTAAAAATTCCTGCTAAGTATAGTAGCATAGTTATGGTATCGAGGCTTGAGTGCCTTATTTGGCTGTGGTTGTAGTTTTCTGCTGATTCTCAATATTCTGCCACCCAGTAGCTGGTCTTTTGCACTCTCTGATTCCTCTCTTACCAATGAGTCTTGGATACGCAAATGAGCCACTTTCAACGTTTCAGGAACCATATCAATAGCTTCTTTCTTTTCCAAATTCAAGTACATGGCATGTAATTGCTCTGGCAACTGTTTGGTTGCAAAAGCCTTTTCTTTGTATGATTTTGTCACTGCTTCGTCTTGGAGACCCCGTATGTCCCTGGCTGCCAATGAAAGAGCAGATAAGATCATCATTCTCTGCTGGAGAGAGTAGTCTCCTGTGCCTAACATTTTCACAAGGTCCACAGCTCGTGGTGGCACACCGACAAGCACCGATATCAAACAATTGAGCTTCAAGTCTTCGAAATCCACCTCCAGAAACGGGTTTTGTAATCCCACCAAGACCTGAAAGAGGGTAAGGGCGTTTGTGTCCAATTCAGCACCAAACTGGGCCTTTTGACGAATCAATGTTGGGCCTGAAGTAAGGGCTATTTTAATCATATCAAACGCCTGGGGATGTTCCTTGTTGACACTCAAATACTCAACTAGTTGCTTGATATAAATAGGAGGCAGGACTTTTTTGCTCACAATCGAAGGATCTTCGTCGTCTTCGTCGTCACTGTCCTCTGAAGACTCGTCGTCCGAGTCCTTGTACTTATACTTATCCCTGATATCCAAAGTGGCTATTCTAGCAGCCACGTCTCCTGGGGCCGTAACCGTTGGATCCTCTTCTTCGGGGACCGTAACTACTGGTGCCTGTAGCACACTCCATGCTTCTTTTGTGCCAACACTCTCGACCTTCCTCAAGTACGTGCTCTCGTCACAAAGGTAGTCGTACCCCTCCAAATCGTCCATCAGAAAGATCTTTTCTCGTCCTCCAATCTCACACACGGTATCAGCAAACACAAGAGCAAAGACCTTCACAGCACTGGAGTATGAATTGAGCCGGTTAGACACACTGTTCAAAAAGTCTGGCAGATCCAACACACTTTTTGCAAACCCTTCTCCCTGTAAGTATAACATTTGAACCAACAAAAACGTCCGTGACTCCTGCACAGCAATAGGCTCTGATTTGATCAACGAAGCGTCACCCCAGTTTTTCATGACACTATTGAAAATGGCGGTATTTTGGCCTATAACCGACGCTATCAATAAGTTCAAGTTGGGGTCCAGAAGATGTACCACTTTCTCAACCCCAGCAGCATCAAAAGCACACATCTCGCGTAGTATTGAAGCAAGAGCCCCTACCTTGTGCTTATCTCCTTCCATGATCTTTCGCCTAGATGCGAACATCAAAAACAGCATCACCACTGCTTTCCTCTCGAACAGCCTCAAATTCTGTACTTTGGCCACAAACCCCGGCCACGTATCTTCCCTGAACGCCGTATCAAACACCACCAAGTAACTGCTGTCGCCCAACGCCAACACCGACTGCAAATACTTTCCAAACCCATTGGTTTCACACCCCACAAGAAGTCCAGTCAAATACACAACATACGAGTCTGTGGAGCACAACACCAGTCCCCCAACGTCCACTCCCCTCTCACGAGCCTCATTACTTACCGCAAGACACCCTCCCTTGAACAAAAGCTTATTTATCTCGTTGGTTTCCAACCCCGAAGTACCGCCTAGTTTCTGCATCAAAGCCTCGTCTAAAACCATACATAGCACCACCATGTACGTCTGTATCACATCATTTGCTGCTGTTTGTGTAAGGCATTGTCGTATCTTATTCACAAGCCCGCCAAGCCCCGCCAATGACTGCATTAGCCTCAGCACAAGTTTCTGGAGGTGTGAACTGATGAGATTGAAAAGCTGGGGAATCGTCGTGTCGAGCACCGTCGTCACCACCACAAACTCCTGCACACGGGAGGTTTTGTTCTGAAGAAAGAACTCGAGGCACTCCCTGGCGTCTGCCTCGCTGGGACTCCTTTTAAGCCGCTGGATATACGAATCAAACTGGGTCATAAAGAACAAGAAACGCGAAACAAAATTTACTGTTTAACAGCGATGAGACCAGCTACAATGACCAAAATAACTCGAATAAGGATGCATCGTGAGTTTTCCGGTACCGCCGTGATGCTCAACGACGTGGGTACCCACCAAAAGCGGCTTGAAACCTATTTTAACGCGTTGGATTTGGGCGATCGGGAAGATGCCGACAAGGTTAGATCCATTTTGAAACAGTCCATGGAAACGGTGTATCTTCGTCAGGTGCCGTTGGTAGCGTTTGATGTGGAAGCATACGAGAGGAGTCTTGGTAAAATCACCGAAATCGGTATTTCTGTGTACGATCCAGCGGTTCTGGGGGGTTCTATTTATCCCATTATCAAAAATAGTCATTTGGTGATAAAAGAGCATCGGCAGCTAAACAACCACAAATTCTGTCCCGACAACAAGACGCGGTTCATGGGCGGCGAGTCGTATGTGGTGACGGCCAAGGGCGCCACGAAAATCATGACCAGTATCTTGCAAGAGTATATTGTGCATCGGAAAGGAGCATTTGTGGGGCATCATATTCAAGGCGATATCAAGTGGCTCCGAAGTCTTGGGATCACGGTGCCGGATAATGTGCCTACTGTGGATACGCACAAGATCTATGCGTGTTTTCGGAGCCGCGGGGGGACTCTTCGGGGGGTTTTGAGGTTACTTGATATTCCTCATGGATTATTGCATAATGCGGGTAACGATGCTTATTTCACGTTGTTGGCGGTGATGGCGCTTTGTGACCCGGAAGTACGGGTGGCCAAGGGTCTTGACAACTACACGGATGTGGTGAAGTTGACAAAAAGTGAAATGACCAAGGAGAAGTTTTCAGATAATGCTGCTTTTAATACTAAAGAAGATCTTCAGAGCATTATCGACAAGTTTGTTGAGCCGGATACCAAGAAGAGGCGTTTAGACGAGTCTGTGTAATATACGTTTATTTCATTTCTGTCCTTTTTTGTATTTCTTTTATCTTTATCGTCTTCTTTTATCGTCTTCTTTGTCCTTTTTTTATCCTCTTCTTTTATCGTCTTCTTTTATCCTTTTATCGTCTTCTTTATACTCTTCTTTTATCGTCTTCTTTTATCCTTTTATCGTCTTCTTTCATCGTCTTCTTTATACTCTTCTTTCACATTCTTTTTTTCCTTCCTTTCATTATTTTCTTCCCTCTCTTCGTCTGCATCTTTTTTGCAATCTTAATTTTGCAATTTTCACATCTTCTATATTCTTCATCTTTTCCATCTTCAATTTTGTTGTATATCACCCAATGTGACAATTATTTTCAGCCCATATTGTGCCACCCGCCCCATTCACCACACCCCGTAGAACTCCCATTTTTCCCGATTTTTCACGCCCTTTCCCACCACTTATCAATCACCCCTACCTCCTCTTCATTCTCACAATTTTTCAGTCTCAATTTATTATTCATCACCATGGCAGCAGTTAAAGCCACAACAAAAGCAGTAAAAAAGACCGTCAATTCTAAAGGGAAAATCCCCGACACGTTCAAGTACGACAAAATCGCTGGCCCCTTCAAGTTTGGCGCTCACGTGTCCACTGCCGGCGGCATTTCCAACGCGGTCATAAATGCCAGAGATATCGGCGCCAACAGCTTTGCTTTGTTCTTAAAGTCGCCTCGGAAGTGGGTGTCGCCCGAAATCAAGGACGAGGAGGCCACCAAGTTCCAGGAGTTGTGTGACAAGTTTGGCTACAACCCCCGAACCGATATTCTTCCCCACGGATCGTACTTCATCAACTTGGCCAATCCCGACGCCGAAAAGGAACAGAAGGCGTACGGGTCGTTTGTGGATGACTTGAAGAGGTGTGAGCGTCTCAACATCGGCCTCTACAACTTCCATCCCGGATCCAGCTTGGACGGGGACCACAAACAGGCATTACAGAAACTCGCTAAAAACATCAATAAAGCCATTGCAGAAACCCAGTTTGTCAAGATCGTTATCGAGAACATGGCGGGCCACGGCAACTTGATCGGCTCAGACCTACAGGATATTCGAGACGTCATCGACATGGTGGAAAATAAACAAAGAATTGGCGTGTGTATTGACACTTGCCATACTTTTGCAGCTGGTTACGATATTTCCACCAAAGAGTTGTACGACGAGTTCTGGGCCAAGTATGAGTCCACCATTGGCTGGGAGTATCTCAGTGCTATCCACTTGAACGATTCCAAGGCGCCTCTTGGTGCTAATCGAGATTTGCACCAGAAACTTGGATACGGGTTCCTAGGTCTTGAAGTTTTCCGGGTCATTGCCAACGACAAAAAATTGCATCACGTGCCGATTGTTTTGGAGACTCCTCTGGCAGACGATGACGCGGTGTACGGAGAGGAGATCAAGCTTCTTGAATGGTTGCAAGGCAAGGAAATAGAACAGGAGGAGTTTACCAGCAAAAAAGAAGAGTTGCTGAACAAAGGGGCCAAGGAAAGGGCAGAGCACCTCAAGAAGTTCGAGGACAAGACCAGCAAGAAGGCCAAGGCCACCAAACGGGGCGCCGGGGCCATAGATGCCATGTTGCTGAAGAAACAAAAGAAGTAGTGTCGCTGACATAAGCAAAACATCCGGACACCAGCGAAAAAGTGCGACACAAAATTTTCTCCAATGAAAACTTCAGTAAATTATATTATAACATGAGTAACCCTTGGGCTAAAAGAGACGCTTGGAGATACGAAGGGCAATTTTCCCGTTTCAATAGATTCAGAGCTGCATTTCCCGGATTCGGTATAGGGTTGGCAGCATTTGTGGCGTACTGTGGCTACGAAAAATTAACGGCCAAACCTCACGAAGAACACCATTAAAAGGATAGTTTATTAATATACAGATATTGCATGATATGTACAGGAGATGGTGTATGCTGTTGCTATTGCTGATCGAGGGCTTTGGCTGATTGAGCTGATCCAGGACTCATTTGCTGATTTAGATTGAGCTGGTGGCTATGACTTCTTCGCCTCACTTCTTCACCTCTTGAACCTCTTCAAATTCCGCAAACCCCTCACTGGCCTCAAACATCGACGTGGTGCTCTCTTCTGCATCGTCAGTGTTGGATCTACTGGAATTATTGGCTCTCTTAATCTTGGTCTTCTCTGCTGCCAAATGAGCCCATTCGTCCACGTACACCTGCTCTTGCTCCACTCCACGTTGCATGTGGGTCTTGGTGTAAATGGCCCCAAACATACTGCTTTCCTCCCGACTCACTACACTTTGCATTTCTTCCTGCATTCTCAATGCATAAAATTCGAATCTAGCTTGGTCATACGCTTCAAAAATGGTGTTGTCGGTGTTTTTCATCAACCACACCGTTCTCTGCACCACCGACTCACCATCTAATGGCTTGTTCAACTGCACCATGTGGCTCCAGTCGTTTTTAAAGTTATCGTTTCCCTCATTCTCAATCAACACTTTAGGTCTGGAAAACTCCCATGGATGTCTTTTATAAAACAAGTTTCTGAGCTCATCTTCCACAAACCTCAACTTGGGCACGCGATGGACGCTGTTGTTCTTATTCTGCAAGTCTCTGGTTCTCAATCTGGTCTGGCCGCTGGTTTTGTTCTTTATGGGGTCTTTATACGCCAAGTTCAACAAGGTCTTGGGAACTTTGGTCAAATCGGTGGCGGGCGGATGGTTGGCCACCACATCGTACCATGCAGGCTTATTCTTCAATAACCCGGCCTTCAAGTACGCCGAAGTTCTTTCAAGCACCGCCGTGGCTTGGTTTTGTATCTTCATGGTTCAGTAATTGAAAATTTTTCAAACCAAATTATCGCGGGCTTGTTTTATAGACTGCAAATTATACATGGAATGCTCCACCAAACCCACTATAGCTCTAGCCCAGACCGTTAGCCGAGCGATCCGCGCCAACCAGACCCGAATATGCAGTGTGTTGAACGTTTCTCCCGAGGCCATACATGCCCGGCTTGATCCACTGAACTACGAAACCGAAACCATCAGAACCGCCAGAAAACACATTCTTCAGAACTCCCCTGCCAGAACCCAGTTGAAGTTGTTGAAAACGCTCCACCCCCAGTCCCACTCCCTTTTCATGAACGAGTCACGTGCCGGGATGATGCACACGGCCCTTTTCAGTGAGTATAATCAGGTTGATTTGAAAACCATCGAGCCAGAGCACCTCAACCAGTTCATTAAAGTGTTCCTTGATAATCCCAAGTTCAAGCGGCCGGTACGACTTTTGAATCCCCACAGCAACCCCACCACCATTCTCCACGGGTACGCCAAGCTGCGGAAGTTCCGGACGAGGTATTTGATGCAGCTCAATAAGCTATTTAACGATTTACGACAAAATGACCTTCCAATTCTGACACAAGAACAGAACCAATTCATGTATTATAATTTCTTCAAGGACAAAGCCCTGATCCTACAAAAGGTCGACGAGGCGTTTGACCTCGTTCACAAACAGAAATCACCCGAAAAGGAGTTCACATTTGAGTTCTACAAGAAGTTGACCGTGTCGGATACGGGGTCTTTAAACAACTTGTTGCGGATAAGTTTGATGCAAGACAAACGAGAAATCTTTGATGATATCACCAGTCGTATCACACCTGACCGACAGACGTTCAGGGTCTGGTTAAAGGCATATTCTGGGCAATTTAAAGACCCAGTCAAGTTCAACGATACCGTGTCCAAAATCAATGTGGCCATGGATATTACTGTGTTCAACGAGGTCATGAAAGGGAAGATCCAGTTGGGCCAAGTGTCGGCGGCGGAGCAGATGTTGGACACCCTTAAGCCGTCAAATATTAAAGACCCATTATACTACTATATGACGTCTGAAACCAAGCACCGCTACGACACTCAATTGACGTACTACGACACGTTATGCAGCATCATGGACATGCCGCCCATCGCCATGATTGCCAACATCGAGACGTTCACGCCGTTTTTGAGACACTATGTCCAAACGAGAAATTACCCAGCAGCCATGGAAACCCTTGGGAAAATCACCGCTTTTGGGCTTCCGTTGACAACAAAAGCGTTCACAGAGGTGTTCCTGCACCCATTGAACGTACTGGAAGCTTCGCCGTTCTTGAAACTCTTGCTTGAGCTGTTTCAAAGCCTCTACAGTTTTGACGAAGATATAACGGCAGGACCAAAGACTCAATACGGCGGACAACCGTTGAAACTCACAGACCAGTTGGTGTCGCAAATAACCCGGGCGGTAAGGAAAACGGATCCTCAAATCTCCAGCATTTACCAAACTCTCATGAAGGATATCAAGAATATCAGAAAGAGCCACTCATGGAACGATTTATTCCTGAAGAACGAAATTACCTATTTGAAAATATGCTACTTGAAGAAGATCTATACCATTTCCTCGTTGAATGACAGCGACAACTTCCCAGACTTGGCCGACGTGGCCGACTTGACAGACGCCTTCTCCTGAACTTTATGATTTTCTTCGTCGTCGGTGTCGTTGATAATGTCGTCCAAATTATAGTCGTAAGTATTGGGATTGGAGTCCACCGACAACTTGTCTTTTCTCCGCTTCAAGTGGGGCTGGTTGAGCTTCAATTTCAAAGGCACGTCGTCCACCGTGTACTTTTTTATGCCAGTGGTCCTGGCCTTGGGTTCTTGTTGCAATTGTGCGTCTGGAGGAACGTAGCCAGAATAGGTAGTTTGAGTTGAATTTTCGGGTTGGGACTGGACTGCCGGTTTCTTCTCGTACTTATAGTCCACCAACTTCATATAATACGGCATCACCACCACTATCCCCACCAACACAACTGTCACGGCTATAAGCAAAAGAAACATTGAAAAATTTTTATAGTGCGGAACCATTGGGTATAGGGCCAGGTTAGACAAATAGAATGACATATAGAACACAAACACAGCTCCTCAAATGCAAACAAACACAAACACATTCGTCTCCACCACGTCTTTTGGTTCTCTACAAAGCTGTATAGCCGTAATTCGAAAATCTGACATTAACCTTGACGGTCATTGGTGTCTCGCAAAAATCCAAAAAACTCATTTCCTATCATGTACAAACAGGGGTTTAGAGTCGCTAGAAATAGCCACCTTGCCCGGCAAATCGCCATTGGTGCAAGAACTAGGATTGCCTTTCCCCACACAAACACAATGATGTTCTTCCGAGCATATGCCATGGACAGACAAGGAGAAAAAATCGACTCCAAAATCGACCAGTTATCTGCCACAGAATACGATAAAGTCTCCAATATCTACCTTGAGGACTTGGGAGATGAGCTAGATATCGTGACAGAAGAACACCCATCGGTGGATTTCGATCTTTCCCAGGGGGTGTTGACATTGAACACACCCAAGGGCACATATGTTATAAACAGACAGCCTCCCAACAAACAGATCTGGTTAAGTTCTCCCATTTCCGGTCCTAACCGGTACGATTTGATCCAGGGGAAATGGGTGTCGTTGAGAGACAACGACAAGTTGACGGACTTGTTGTCGAGAGAGATGTCTGATATATTGGGGACGTCGTTTGAGTTCCAGCTTGAGCAGTGAGGTGAGAAGACCTGTACATAGGGCTATTGGTGCTAGGCTATTGGAGGTTGTTGAGTGTGGACTTTGTTGAGTGCTGGACTTTGTTGAGTGCCAGTAGACTGTTCGTAGGCGGTCATTGGTGCTAGGCTCATTGGTGCTAGCTCATTGAGGTTGGTGAAGTCTTTTAGTGAACGATAGACAATGCTACGAAGGGCCCTCGGCTGCCGAGTCGGACCGTAGAATGCAGGCAGAGTTCACCGCCACTGCCAACGTCCACTGCTACTTACAAAATCCACTGCCACACCTGTAAATTCATCCCACGGCATTGCAAAAGTTATGCCACCCACCCATACTTTTCACCC
This sequence comes from Yamadazyma sp. yHKS699, assembly GCA_030580295.1. Classification (NCBI taxonomy): domain Eukaryota; kingdom Fungi; phylum Ascomycota; class Pichiomycetes; order Serinales; family Debaryomycetaceae; genus Yamadazyma; species Yamadazyma sp. yHKS699. The sequence goes on along the minus strand of JAKTSQ010000027.1, from coordinate 81,044 downwards.
CATTCCGCTTTCCGTCCCATCCCACCTCCTCAATACTAAACCTCCTCAATACCACACCTTTACGAATTTTCTTAACTCTATACCTACTCACTTATCTCCATCTTATCTCACAAAAATAAAAATTTCAATGACAACTGTGAAGTTCAAAGGTCTCACCAGAGGCAACGAAAAGGTGTCAATATACTCGGTCCTGGTGCTCATGGGCGCCGATACCCGAAAGAAACGCCCCCCGGCCGCCAACTTGATGGTTAAAATCACTCTTCCTGCCACCACATTGAAAACACTACAAGAAGAGGTTGATTCGGATTCAGAGCTTTCGTCGCTCGACAAAGAGTTGAACCAGGTGCTACAGTCGCCCGATACATCGCAGAGCGACAGGGCTTCCACCGACGGGTGCTTTACGGTCACGTTGAGGTACAGTCCCCAAAAGGCAAAAGGCATAGAAAAACCAGTAGAACAGGAAAGTACAGTCATAGCACCAGAAAAAGCAGCCATAGCACCACAAAACGCATCCACAGCACCACACAACCCATCCACAACACCACACAACGCATCCACAGCACCCAAACCACCAAACATAAAACCAGAACCCACAAGCGCCGTCAAAACGGAGAAGGTAGACAAAGCGAAACAAAACGACGACTCCGGATACAGAACCCTTCCCCCCAACCTCATCACCATCCTTAAACGAGAGTTTGGCCTCCTCAACGAAACCGCAGAAGAACTAGACATGATAGAGAAGATGATATTCACTCTACGAGACCCCCTAACGTCTACCAAGATCAAACTCCCCATAAAATCCATCTCCTGCTCCCATTTCGAGTGCTTTGACTTCGACAACTTCTGTGAATTCAACAACCTCCCCCAAGGCGTGAGGCTAGCTCTCCGCAAAGACTTGGTCAAGAAAAGTACTGAAATGAAACGTCAGGATAAGATATTTCACCAACAGCACCAGAACATCGCAGTACTCACAAAAGAATTCATGTACCAGCCGTCATTGCCCAGTTTTAGCACGCTCAAGGCCCAAACCACCAACTTCACACCCCCCAGCAACAGCCAGCATCATTTCCCCTTGTATCGGTGTCCCGTGTGCAATAAGTCGTTTTTTCTCAACCAGCTTTTCATATCCGATATCTTCAACTATTTCATTAAAACAACTCCTATGGATATAAACCGGATAGAACTACGAGATATGGTCAAGTTCAAGATCGTGTCTGATGAGCTAGTGCCAGCCCCTAAAAAGAAGAGCGAGAAGTCCCAAGAGGTGATAGTGCTATCGGATGAAAGCGAGGACGAACAAGAACCAGTAGGTGAACCACAAAACCAACCACAACGACCCTCGTTTGCGTCGCTACCGATTTCCAACCCCTACACCAACCAGCCCCTCAAAAACTCCTACGATACTGCTTTACGAGACGGCACTCTCCCCGACAGCTGGCCCATGGACCAAATTCTTCCATTGTTTCAAATGAACCATGAAGAAACGCTGTCGGGGTCAGAAGGCGAAGAAACAGAGGACGAGGTGTTTGTGAGAAACCGCAAGGAGTTGTCGGAGTTTGAATCAGACGACAGTTTTGAGAGGTCTTACAGGAGATACCAAGGCGAAGGCCACGGCCACCAAAACCTGTACCATATGGCCAACGGAAAAGATACCGGCTCTGGAAGCTGGGAGGACCCGGTGATGTTGGACTAATATCTGATTATATACCATACCACATTCCAATTACAACACTAATTACATTTCTAAATATGTGCCGCACACGACCGTCAAATTTCATCTAGGGTTGCGGTGCCTGAAATTTCGCATACCATAAATTTTCAACACTTATAGATATTGCTGTTTATTCAAGAGTTAGAATGGCTGAAAACGTACGTACCACTCAATTGGCACCACCGGTATCCTAGCGACGCCAATGCATGGTTAAGTGGCCGTTAATGCACAACACGGTCTTTTTTAGCGCAAATAAAAGTGCATTGATTTTGCATTGATTCAGGGACAATACTAACAAATCAGACCCAGAACGTGCAGCCGGACGAGGTGCTCAGTCCTCCCGAACAGGTGGAATTGAGCCACCAGCCTCCGCCAATCAACGAAGGCGCATTGAACAAAAGCTCCACCAGCAAATCTTTGGGGTCTAAACTTGCTACCAGAAACACAAACGGCCGCGGCAGCATGGAGTCGTTTGAGCTCACTCCCAGTGAAGATTATGATACCTCTGGGGCCGTGAAGAAACCGCCTCCAAGAGAACCGGTGGATCCTACTTTCAGAGGCTGGAAAGAGGTGGGAAACTACGAAAAAGAAGACGCTTTAACTTTGGATGATGAGATTGTTGATTTGTTAACAAAGAGTAGTATTTTTGACCAGTACCTCCCATCTGTGGCTTACGGTGACTGGTACCACAATGTGGGATATTTGGTTGCTGGGGGATTGTTGTCGTGGATCGTGGGGTGGTTCCGGTTCTCGTTGGCGCCAATGTTTGTGGTGATGTTGGTGTTTTCCATCTTGTACCGTACTTCCATTAGAAAATACAGAACCACGTTGAGAGAGCAGGCCCAGCGGGAATTTTCGATCAAATCCATCGAAAATGACTACGAGACCATGGACTGGTGTAACGTGTTTTTGGAGAAGTTCTGGTGGTACTTGGAGCCATCGATTTCCCAAATTGTTTGTGAACAAGTGAACCCCGTTTTGGCCGCTTCTCCTGCCCCTGCTTTTGTCAAGGCTTTGTGGATCGATTCTTTCACTGCCGGTACAAAACCACCCAGAGTGGATGCCGTCAAGACTTTGGGTGGTACTAACGACGACGTGGTGGTTATGGACTGGACCACTTCGTTCACGCCAAACGCTTTGGCCGATTCTAACACCAAACAAATGAAAAACAACGTCAACCAGAAGATCGTCGTTAAGGCCAGTCTTTTTGGAATCACCATCCCCATCAGCGTTTCCGATGTTTCATTCAAGGCTGCCGTGAGAATCAGACTTAGAATGATGACGGCTTTTCCTCATATTGAAACAATTAATGTGACGTTATTAGAACCTATTCAGTTTGATTTCAACTCCAGAATCCAAAGTGACAGTGTGTTCAACTGGGAAGTGTTATCCTTCCCTGGTCTTTATCCGTTTATCAATGAGATGGTGAAGAAATATGTGGGACCAATTGTCTACGCTCCGTTGTCTTTCCAATTGAACGTTCAACAACTTGTTGCTGGCTACGCTTTGGACTCGGCTGTGGGAGTGGTGGCCATCACTGCTAAAAGAGCCAAGAACATCAAGGGTTTCCACACCATTGGTAACACTTTGGACCCCTACTTGCAATACGGATTCAACAATGAGGTGTTGGGTAAAACCAAATGGAAAGGTGACACTGATAAGCCGGTTTGGAATGAAACCACTTACATCACCGTCAAGAGTATGTCTGAACCTTTACGGATTGCCCTTTTTGACTATAACGGCATGAGAAAAGACAGACAAATCGGTACCGTTCAATTCGACTTGGAAACCTTGCAACAAAACCCCAAACAAACCAAGCTTTCGGCTCCTTTCATCAGAAACAATAAACCCGTGGGTGATTTGGAATTCGGCTTACACTTTTTCCCAACTATTCCTCCAAAGAGAAACCCCGATGGTGCCATTATTCCTCCTCCAGATTTGAACACTGGTATTGCCAGAATCGAGATTTTGGAAGCCAGAAACTTCAATAGAGATGACAAGAACCCATCTTCTGCATACGCCGAAATTCACTACAATGAAGAATTGGTTCAAACCTCCAGTGTCTTAAAGAAGACAAACAACCCTGCCTGGGGTTTGAGATACGAAGCTATCATCAACAACAAATCCAAATCAAAAGTGAGATTCGTTATCAAGGACAAGGATGACAGTTTCTTGGGTTCCATCACCACCTCTTTGAATGAGCTTATCGATGCTACTCAAGTCAACCAGACGTGGTTTGGATTATCCAAGGGAGGAGAAATTAGAATCAATGCCAATTTCAAACCCGTGGACCTTCCACTCAAAATGGAAGACTCCATTGGCTACACTCCACCTATCGGAGTGGTAAGAATCAGCATTGAAGGTGCCGAGGACTTGCGGAACTTGGAAAGAATCGGAAAGATTGATCCTTATGCCAGAATCTTGATTAATCACTTCCAAAAGGGTAGGACCGTGGCGGCTGATGGTACTTTGAATCCTACTTGGAACGAAGTCTTCTACTGCAGTGTGACGTCTCCAAATCAATTGTTAACTTTGGAAGTAATGGATGTGGAGAAGAGATCCGATGATAGGACTTTGGGTTCGTTTGACGTTAGATTACACGAAATCATCAGCAAAAACGAATTGAACAAGTACATCGAACATGTGGACACTGAAAAGAGACAAGGAAAGTTGATTACCAAAAAAGGACCAAAAGGTGTACTTACATACTCTTTATCCTTCTACCCCGTTTTGCCTATTATTCCATTGAGTGAAATTCGGGAACAAGAAGAAAAGGCTAAGAAAGAAGCGGAAGAAAAGGCCAAAGCCGAAGCTGCTAAGTCTGCCGAACAGAAAGAAAAGGAAGCCAAGGGAGCTGCTGAAAAGGAGGCAGCCGAAGAGAAGGAAAGACAGGAGAAGGTTGCTAAGGGAGAAATCGAAGACACCAAGGCCGGCGGTGAAAAGCGTATGAGATTGAAATTATCCTTAGAAGAACTTATGGAATACAAGAGTGGTGTGTTGGTATGTGAATTCTTGGAAGGAACCACTAGTAAGGACAATCTTTACTTACAAGCTTTCTTTGACAACCACTCGATTGCCGATGTTTGCAGTCAAAAGTTGGGCAAAGGGGAAGTTAAGGTGGCTACTGTTGGTGACGTGACTATCAAGGAATTAGATGATTCCACTGCTTATTTCAGACTTGTCAAAGACAAAGATGACAACAGAGCCGAAAAAGGACTCGCTGAAGTCAGTATTTCCACCAAGGAGTTAGTCCAAAATGGTTTCTACGAACCTACTACCATTAGATTGAAAGGAGAAGTTTCTGGTGAGTTCAAAGTTCAATTCCAATGGATCCCAGTTATTTACGAAACTGGTGTTCCAACTCAAGATTCTATTGAGAATTGTGGTGAGTTGACGGTCGAGGTGCTTAGAGGTGAAAACTTTCTTGCCGGTGACAGTAATGGTAAGTCAGACCCTTACGTCAAATTGTTCCTCAACACCGAAGAAGAAGATTTCCTCAAGACGAAGAAAGTCAAGAAAACACTTGATCCTGTGTTCAACCAAGCCGGTACCGTTGACGTTCCTAACAAGTACGATTCTATCGTTAAGGTGGTAGCATACGACTGGGATATTGGTCCTGAACAAGACGATTTATTGGCCTCGGGAGTGTTGAGATTAAGTGATGTTGATTGGACTAACCCAGAGGAGGAAGTGGAGGTTCAACTTTACGGAGAAGACGACGAAGAAGGAGGAAGTGTGTTTGTCAAGTGCTCTTTCACCCCCAAGTTTGTTATTGCAGCCAAACCTGCTTCTGCTACTGATATCGGAGACGCTTTTGGGGCAGTTGGAGGTCTTGGTAAAGGTGTTGGAAAGGGTGTTGGAAAGGGTATTGGTGGTGTAGGAAAGGGAATTGGAGGTGTTGGAAAGACCCTTACCAAAGGCTTACCTTTTGGAAAACACTAGGGCGAAGAAGCAAAGCTTAGGCTTGAAGACTCATTAGAAGCTTAAAGGTTTACCTGGAAAACATAGTTTGTAGTTTATTGTAAAAATGACTTTGAAATGTAGAGAAGGACAGTTCTTTGTACGCTGGATGCACACCTTGTACAATACAGCTATCAACTGTTCAAAAGTCGTGTCCGGCCAACGATGCTCATCTACAAAAAAAAAGTACAAAAAATTTTAACAAATCTCACTAGTCAATTCAAGATGGATGTTTCCAAGCCAGTGGGATCCGAAATCACATCGGTGGAGTTCGGCGTGTTGCTGGACAGAGAGATCAAAAACCTCTCTGCCAAACAGATCACCAACCCCATCGTTTTCGACAACTTGGGCCACCCCATAAGCGGCGGGCTTTATGATTTAGCATTAGGAGCATTCCTCAGAAACTTGTGTACCACCTGTGGTTTGGACGACAGATTCTGCCCCGGACACCAGGGTCACATTGAGCTCCCCATCGCCGTGTACAATCCATTGTTTTTCAACCAGTTGTTTTTATTCATCAGATCTTCATGTCTTTATTGTCATCATTTCAGATTAAACGCACTTGAAGTTCACCGATACGCCTGCAAATTGAAGCTTATTCAGTACGGTTTGTTGTTGGAGTGTGTTGAATTGGACAACATGTTGGTGGCAGACGAAGTCGGTGGTGCCGCCGAGGCCGAAGAAGGCGAAGAAGAGTCGTATACTTCCAGAAACTCGGTGGATCCAAAATTGAAAAGAGAGTTGATGCAGCGCCGGGAATTTTACGTCGATACTGCCATTGCCACTGCTCTCAGTGAAGGAAGAACCAGCGAACACGGAGTCACGACCTCCACCATTGGCGAAGAGAGAAAAATCACCATTCAAGAGTTCTACAAGAGATTGTTATCCAGACCTAGATGTGACAACTGTGGCCTGTATTCTCCAACATTCAGAAAGGACGGATTCGCCAAATTGTTTGAAAATTCCTTGAGAGACAAACAAATCACCAACAACAGAGTCATTGGTATCCCCCGTCCAGATATGTTGAGAGTGGGAGCTTCAAACTCCAGAAACGATTCTATGCCAAACATTAAACAGAGAGGTGGTGCTAAATACATTTTGTCCACTGAAGTGAAAAATATCTTAAACGCCGTGTTTGAAAACGAAAAAAACGTGTTGAACAAGGTGTTTAGTGCCAAACCAAACCCCAGTAAGGTTGTGAGTGCTGACATGTTCTTTCTAACTTCCATTGTGGTTCCTCCTACGAGATTCAGATTACCTTCAAAGTTAGGTGATGAAGTGCATGAAAACGCTCAGAACGAGTTATTATCCAACGTTTTAAAGACTTGTTTGTTGATAAGAGACTTGAACGACCAGATCTCTTCTGTGTCCAAGGATAAGATCTCCATTGAAGACAAGAGCATGTTATTTAACAGACTTATGAACTCGTTTGTCACAATCCAGAACGATGTAAATGCTTTTATTGACTCCACCAAGAACCAAAATGCTCCTGCCGGTAAACAACCAATTCCAGGTGTCAAGCAAGCTTTAGAGAAGAAAGAAGGGTTGTTTAGAAAGAACATGATGGGTAAGAGAGTCAACTTTGCTGCCAGATCGGTTATTTCTCCAGATCCGATGTTGGAAACCAACGAAATTGGTGTGCCTCCAGTTTTTGCGAAGAAGTTGACTTACCCAGAACCCGTCACTGCTTACAACATCAACGAGTTAAGAAAAGCTGTCATTAATGGGCCTGAACAATGGCCAGGAGCAGTTCAAATCCAAAACGAAGACGGATCGTTGATTTCATTAGTAGGCATGAACTTGGAACAACGTAAGACCATTGCCAACCAGTTATTGACCCCCAGCAATGGGGCCAATGCCAATGTCGTCAACAAAAAGGTTTTGAGACATATTAAGAATCACGACGTGGTTCTCATGAATCGTCAACCAACATTGCATAAAGCTTCTATGATGGGTCATAAAGTTAGAGTGCTACCCGGAGAGAAGACTTTGAGATTGCATTACGCCAACACCGGTGCTTATAACGCCGATTTCGATGGGGATGAAATGAACATGCATTTCCCCCAGAATGAAAACGCCAAAGCTGAAGCCTTGAATTTGGCCAACACCGATAGCCAGTATTTGACTCCCACATCCGGTTCTCCATTGAGAGGGTTGATTCAGGATCATATCAGTGCTGGTGTTTGGTTGACTAGTAAGGATTCTTTCTTCACCAGAGAAACTTACCAACAATTAATCTACGGTTGTATCAGACCAGAAGACGGACACATTGCCAAAACTAGACTCAAGACTTTACCCCCCACCATCTTCAAGCCTGTGCCATTATGGACCGGTAAGCAGGTGATATCCACCATCTTATTGAACATCAAACCAGATAATGTTCCTGGTGTAAATTTGATCTCCAAGAACAAAATCAAGAGTGAATACTGGGGAGAAGGATCCCAAGAAAACGAGGTTATTTTCAAGAACGGTGAACTTATATGTGGTATTTTGGATAAGTCCCAATATGGAGCTTCTCAATTCGGTATTGTCCATTCTTTACACGAGGTTTATGGACCAACAATTGCCGGTAAGTCATTGAGTATTTTGGGTAGACTTTTCACCAATTACATCATGATGACCGCTTTTACGTGTGGTATGGATGACTTAAGATTAACCAAAGAAGGAAACGACTGGAGAAACGAGATCTTGAAACAGGCCACTGATCTTGGTAGAGTGGCTGCCAATGAAGTGACCAACTTACCTCAAGACACACCACTCAATGATCCCGAGTTATTGAAGAGATTGGAAGAAATCTTGAGAGACGATAATAAGCTCGGAATCTTGGATGCCGTCAGTTCGTCAAAGGTCAATTCTGTGACGTCTCAAGTCGTTTCCAAGTGTGTGCCCGATGGTACCATGAAGAGATTCCCATACAATTCTATGCAGGCGATGGCCCTTTCTGGTGCCAAAGGTTCTAATGTCAATGTGTCGCAAATCATGTGTCTTTTGGGCCAACAAGCTCTTGAAGGTAGAAGAGTGCCTGTGATGGTGTCTGGTAAATCGTTACCATGTTTCAAACCTTTTGAAACCGACGCCAGAGCCGGTGGTTACATAAAACAACGGTTTTATTCCGGTATCAGACCACAAGAATATTATTTCCATTGTATGGCCGGTAGAGAAGGTTTGATCGATACCGCTGTCAAAACTTCCAGATCTGGTTACTTACAGAGATGTTTGACCAAGCAGTTGGAAGGTGTGCATGTCAGTTACGATAACAGTGTCAGAGATGGTGATGGTACATTAATCCAGTTCTTATACGGAGGAGATGCCATTGACACTACCAAGCAATCCCACATGAATGAGTTCAAATTTTGTTTGGAAAACTACGAATCTTTGTTGAAGAAATACCAACCTGAATTCATCCAGCATTTGAATACGGAAGATGCTGGTGATTACGTCAAAAAGTACAAGAAATCCGTCAAAAAGGTCGACTCTTTACCACACTACGAACAATCGTTGAAATACGATCCTATTATTTCCGTCTACAATCCTGCCAAGTACTTAGGAGCTGTCAGTGAAAAGTTCCAACACAACTTGGACACTTTTGTCAGTGAAAACAAGGAATTGTTCAAGAATGGTAAAGTTGGTAAGGAGAAGTTCAAAGCATTGATGCAATTGAAATATATGAGGTCTTTGATCAACCCTGGTGAAGCAGTGGGTATTATTGCTTCCCAGTCGGTTGGTGAACCATCCACTCAAATGACGTTAAACACTTTCCATTTCGCTGGTCACGGTGCTGCTAATGTTACATTGGGTATTCCAAGAATGAGAGAAATCATCATGACTGCTTCTTCAAACATTGCTACTCCTCAAATGACATTACCGTTGAGAGAAGATATCAACGATGAACAAGCAGACTTGTTCTGTAAGAACATAACCAAGATTGTTTTGAGTGAGTTCTTATTGAATGTCAAGGTTGTGGAAACCACCAGTACTACCAACAGTGGTGACAATTCCAGGGCCTACACTATCAAATTGAACTTCTTCACCAAAGAAGAATACGAAAAGCAATACGACATTGACCAAAAGCACTTGGAAGATGTTATCATCAAGAAGTTCATTGGCAATTTGGAAAACACCATTTCCAAGGAAATCAAGAAACAGAAACGGGTGGAGTTGCCACAAGTGGGAGCCGCCTCCAAGGTCCGTGAACCAGTCCAAGGAAAGATTGAAAATGCCGAAGACGATGACGACGAAGGTGATGATGACGAAGACGACGAAGACCCAGAGGACGCTAAGTCCAAAAAGGGCAAAGATCAAGTATCTTACGACGGACCAGATGACGATGAAATCGAGACGATGAATAGAGCTGAAGAAACCAGTGATGAAGAAGGAGCTGACAGCGACCACTCTACTGGTTCAAGTGACAGCGAATCTGACTCTGATTCCGAAGATAAGATGGAAGTGGATACTCCAAAAAAGACCCCACTCAGTAAAGGAGCCAAGAACAGACAACAGGAAGTGATCACCAACCACAGCTTTGTTAAGAGATTCAACTTTGATGACGAGAACGGAGAATGGTGTGAGTTCACCTTGGAGTTGATTGGAAACTTTGAAAAATTATTGATGGTCAATATCATTGAAGATTTGAGTAAAAAGATTGTGGTGAGAGAAGTTCCTAAGATTGGAAGATGTTTGCACCCAAGTGGTGAAAGACATTTGACCACCGAGGGTGTGAATTTCAAGTCCATGTGGGATCAAGACGACTTTATTGACGTCAACCTGATCACGTCTAACGATATCTACCAGGTGTTGAAGACCTATGGGGTGGAAGCTGCCAGAAACACCGTTGTTCGGGAAATCAATAACGTTTTCGAGAGGTATGCTATTAATGTGTCTTCGAGACATTTGGACCTTATTGGTGATATGATGACCAGAGAAGGTACTTACTTGGCTTTCAATAGACAAGGTATTGACTCCTCCACATCTGCATTCATGAAAATGTCTTACGAAACCACTTGTCAATTTATCACCAAGTCTGTGTTGAACGGTGATCAAGAAGAGCTTGAAAGTCCTTCGGCTAGAATAGTCATGGGTAAATTATCGAACGTGGGAACTGGAACATTTGATTTGTTCACCAAGTTGACGTAAAGGAAATATATATATTGTTAACAAAAGATTTTTAAGACTTTCAAACTGTATAGAATATCATTATTAATATGACTATATATTGTAGCATGCGATCAAGAAGCTCGAGATAAAACTCAACTTGAAGTTGAAGTTTTCAAACACCAATTGGTTCAAGTCAAATGACTGGTGGTTGAATTTGAACGCATAGCTCCATGGGATATTGATCAAGTTCCGGGACTTCAAAAACTGTGCAACTAGATAAACTGAAAGCGATAAAGTAATAATTAAAGAACTGAATTTTCCAATAATAATCCCAAGAAATAACCCAGTTACCGACCCAATTGTCAATTCGTTGTAGATTTTTTGTCTCTTGGACACGTCTAAATTCTTGAGTTCATTTCCCACGGCAGTACTTGCTTGGTTAAAAGTGGGGACTGGTTTTGCAGTAGTATAACTGTCATTTAAAATGGGATGAAGCATAGGAAGCAAACATAACCTGTAGGGACTGACTGCTTTAAAAGAAAACTTGGGGAACCGAGTCCTTTGCATAAAGATTCTAAACATGTTGCAATTGGTATTTTCTGACAGCAATTGTTGGAGTAATTTCAAATAATAGACTGTGGTGGGTGATTATTGCTGGAAATGACTGAAATTCTGCTGCGAATTATGTTTTTTGGGGTTTGGGCTGGCCAGTACACGACCTGGTTTCGTGGCTCTCGTTAGGTTGTTGAATCTCTGTCGTGTAGTATCGAAAGCCTGGCTAGCTCAATCGGTAGAGCATTTGACTCTTAATCAAAAGGTTGCGGGTTCGAGCCCCGCGTCGGGTTAAGCTTTCTTTTTTGCTTTGCAGCGCGTTGTTAAAAGATATAACTTTATAGTGTCTTTACCACATACAGAAAAAACAATAGCTGCAAAATTTTTTATTGAATAAATAATTACACAAGAGAAACACACGTACATAACAAGCCCTGCCCTATGTATGTGTGCACGAATTGAAGGGAACATTCGAACCATATCAGATATACCAGGTCCTCAGTTCGTTTGACGCTTTAACTGTTTCAACAACAGATGGGTTATACATATAATAGATCAAGCGGTCTCTGATTTCCGCCGCCTTGTCGCCTTTCACAAAGACACACAACTTGTTCAATGATACTTTTTGGTCGAGAACATATATATCCATAAACTGGCCCAATTTGGACCGTGGAATCGCAGAAAACAAAGCGTCCCTCTTGAGTTCTTCAATAAAATAGACGATGTGCTTGCGGCGCTTGAAAAAGCTCTTGTTGACTTCACTGTGTTTTCTCCAACTGCTTTTTAATCGGGCTTCTCTCTCCGCAATACACAAGTTGGCATTTTCACCGTACCATTCCTTGAGTAGTGAAAAAACACTACGGGCATCTCTGGCCATGGGTATATCCCTAGTGAGTTTAGTCGTTGGCCGCTTGACTGGACCGCTGTACGTATCGATCAAATGGTAGTCCCATTCATCAGCGGTCATGGTGTCTCTCAAAGCATTCCGTTCAGAATTCAGTAAATCTCTAAGGGCATTGTGAACAGAATTCAGTGTTTCCAGAGACTCTGCAGGTTCATCAGCCTCAGGAATACCAGACCCCCTGTGGATCGTCAGACTCTGTAGATCCTGCACTTTGACTATGAGAAGTCTGTGCTGCAGCAAGCACTTGCCGCTCATATTCTGGAAATGAAACCATGCTTCTCCAAGACGTGTCAGGCACTGGGGGAAGTGATTCAGCCGACCCCGCTGATTGCAATTCCCTGGCCTCTTCCGCTCCCAGCACAATCGTCCCGCGCGGTCCCTCTGCGAGCGCCTGAATCTTCCTCTTTAATTCTCCAAGCGTTGGCTGCACTTGCTCCATTTGTGGCTCGAAACTCGACTTGAATCGCTCAAAGCCCGAATCAATTCGCTCCATACTCGTGTTTAATCCCTCGACACTCGAGTGCACTTGCTGAAAGCCCGCCTCCATTCTCTGCCTATGTAATTGTAATCTGGCGTCAATAAACGATCTCAACAGATCAGTTTCTGCATCCGAAGCTCGACGCACCCGGTCAAGTGCGTCTTCCGGGGACGTACACGACTCGATAAAAACATTTATAGTCTCTCTACTCGGGAGCTGTACCTGAGAAGCCAAAGACCTGCTTTGGCTTGCAACAAACATGTAACTTGGATTAATTTATCTTTTTGCAACGCGCCTATTGTAAAATGCTGCATTTTACACTAAGTGTCTTTACCACATTCTACTGAGAATTCGACACCTTAGCTATCTCCAAACGACACATCTGCAACATGGATAACGAGCTAGGCAAGCCGTTTGTGGCAGGCCACGACACGTCCCCCGAAAGGCCCCCCCTGGACGCCGACGGCACATCCAGCGTCGATTCATCTCCTTTGGTCAACAGAGTAAGGGAAACAAAGCCTGACACCAACTACCGCAAAGATTTGAGCTTTTTAGCAAGTGCCAACTTCTCCAGTGATTCCATTGCCGAAGCCGACGAAGACTCCCTTTTAAACAGCCTCCACAATGCTGCCGGCAACGAACCAACTACTCCCAAAATGGGAACATCGAGCATCCTAAACTTTTCAAATAGCCACAGCAGAAGGTACTCAATATCATCATTGAACTCCCCTACTCAGATCATGAGGCCATCCACCAACTCCAAGCCCCGGCCCAAGTCTGCATTTTTTGGCGATGACAGTTTCCGAAACGAAGAAAGTCCATACCACAATCCCAACATTCCAGGACAAGTACAATCACCAACTACCACTCGGCACAACCACAGAAGAGCCGCTTATGCCCCTCCTCCTATAATAGCACCGCCCTACTCGTCGAGGTCCGGCTCCCCCACAAGATCAACGTCTCCTTCCCGGACAAATAAGAATTTCCGATCAAAGAGCCCTATAAGGAGATCTAATTCTCCGGTCAAACTGTACCAGCCGTTCAATTTCCAGTCACAAGAAGTGATGCTCAACAACGGCTCCTCCAACAACTTATCGGTAAAGCCGGCGCACAGAAAGGGCCACAAGTACAAACACTCATCGGTGTCAATGAACTACTTCCAGGAACCAACTCCCACAAAACTCGACACACTTCCGTATTTGAGCACAGTTCCCGGTCTGTACCCCATCCCCACAGTCAGAGAGTCAATTTCTTCCATTACAAGAGAACAGAAGATCAAAGTTTGCTGGTCAACCCTACACCTACTCTTGTCATTGATTGTTTTTGTTTCAGGTCACAAAATCCAAACTCCCGAGCTAGCCACTTTGGCACACTTGATCTTTTACGACTCATTGGGGTGCATGGTCATCATCTTGGTGGAAATCATCGGCAACTTCGAAGTGTGGAACCATGCGTCCATAGTGTATCCCTTTGGTTTGGGAAGATTAGAGGTTTTGATAGGGTTTGGGTTAGCTGCTTCATTGATCATGGTTGGCTTCGATCTTTTGAGTCATATTTTCGAGGAGTTCATTGTTATGGTCATGGGATTGGCAGACGAAGAGGGGCACCATGGTGGTGGTTCACATCACGTGCACAGAACCGAAAATGCTGTAACTGATTCGTTTATTTATTATGCAGTGTTAGCATTGACTTTTGTGGTGACAATCATCACGTCCAAGTACATTCTTGCTGCTAAAAAGATCAATAAAATCATCAAGGAAAACCCCACCCACAATAGGAACATCAGCAATATTGGAATCCTTGACGAAATAGACCTTTCCAATCCCATCAAGGAGAATAAATTCATGGCTAGATTCGACGAGTTCACCAATATCGTCACCAAGAACCCCACATATATCTTGACGTTGCTGTACACAGCATATTTGGTGTCGTCTCCAATGATGTCGGAGTTTGCTCTGAGGCAATTGGAAATCGATGTCAATGAATTGGCATCTTTAGTGATCTCGCTTCTATTCTGTTTGACGGGCTGGAAATTGGTCAAAGCTTTGGGAGGAATTCTTCTTCTATCCTACCCCAGCTCCCACTACTTCTACAGCAAATTGAAGGTATCAATAACGAACGGAATCACAAGCTTAGACTGCTTTAAGCTGAATTATCGCATAGAGAAGTTGTTCATCACAAAAGTCAATTATGAGATCTTTGTAGCAGGGGTGCAGTTGTCTATGACTGGCGGATCGTCGGATGATGAGGCCCGTCTCCGGTACGAGATATCCAAGTTGATCGATGCCAAACTTAGAAAGCGGCAGAGGAACAATTTCAAGCTAGAATTGACTATTGATATAGACAGACTTTAACCCCTTTGTTTGAATTGTAAATGTCATAATATCATCTTTAGAGTCGCGTATCGCCTATCCCGTAACACACCCTTTAAATACCGTCCCAAGTGTTGCAACCACAGATTTACGCCTGTCCCAATTAGGCAATACCCAATGACTCAACCGCGATGAGAAATCACTGAAAATCTATAAAAGCCAACGAAAATTCTTGCAACTTTCACAAATGTTCAAGGCCATTCAAGTTAAACAACCGCTCAAACTCTGTGGCGCCGTCAGGAGTTTTGCCACAACCGGTGTATTGCGTAACCAATCAGAGGATTTTGTGAATACCATCATCAAACCATACACCGCCACCACATATGCCAGACCAAACATTGTGTTCACCCACGGTAAAGGGTCCATTTTATACGATTTAGAAAACAAGGAGTACATTGATTTCATCGCCGGGATAGCCGTCACGTCCTTGGGCCACTCCAACCCAGGCATTTCCTCGTTGATCCTGTCACAAGCCGACACATTGATTCACTGTTCGAATTTATTTTACAACTTACATGCAGGAGAATTGTCCAATAAGCTTGTAACAGCCACCAAGGCCGGTGGAGGTATGCATGATGTGTCCAAAGTGTTTCTTTGCAACTCAGGAACCGAGGCCAACGAAGCTGCTTTAAAGTTTGCTAGAAAATATGGTAAGACGGTTGGAGGACCTGAGAAATACGAGATCATCACGTTCCAGAACTCATTCCACGGCAGAACCATGGGTGCCTTGTCTGTGACCGCTAACCCCAAGTACCAGGAGCCATTTGCTCCATTGATTCCAGGGATCAAGGTTGCTGAAACAAACATCGAAAGCGTCAAGTCCTTGATCGATAAGAACAAGACGTGTGGGGTTATAATCGAGCCAATTCAAGGAGAAGGAGGTGTTACGGAAGTTGATTCCGACTTCTTGATTGAATTGAGCCAGTTGTGTAAGGAGAACGACGTGGTGTTGATCTACGATGAGATTCAGTGTGGGTTGGGTAGATCTGGTAAATTATGGGCTCATTCTTACTTGCCAGCAGAAGGCCATTCAGATATCGTCACCACCGCCAAGACACTTGGAAACGGGTTCCCAATTGGTGCCACTTTGATCAACGACAAAATCCAAGACGCTTTGGCCGTGGGAGATCACGGTACTACTTTTGGAGGTAATCCTTTGGGGTCTAAAATAGGAAACTATGTGGTTGACAAAGTCAGTGACAAGGAGTTCTTACAAGGCGTGATTCTCAAGTCTGAAAAGTTCACCGGTTTGTTGCAAGAAATAGTCGCAAAGTACCCAGATATCATCAAGGTTAAGGGTAAAGGTTTGTTACTTGGGTTACAATTTGACTCTAAGATCAATATCAACGGTATAATTGAGGAGTGCAGAGACAACGGATTGTTGGTGTTGAGCGCTGGCATGAACGTCGTCAGGTTAGTTCCAGCATTGAACATTCCAGACGAACTTATTGAGAAGGGAATGGGTATCTTGAGTGCTGCTGTAGACAATGGCTTAAAGTAGAATAGTTGCAAATAGACGATCGTTTTTTCACCTTTTTTTCTGTTCTTCCCACGGAACTAGTATTTTGCCGTCCGTGTCCTACTTCTACCTCTTGTTCTTCCACCTCTTCTCCTTCTTCTTCTCCTTCTTCTACCCCACCACTTTTCAATCCAATATTTCCATCTCTTCTCAATTTGCGACGCATCTTTTATTTTACAATGACGATCTCTTCAGCATCAACGGTATCCGACTTGGACTACTGCCTAGAGCAGTTGTTGGAGTTCAATCCTCCACGCATATTGCCGATCCCGG
Source organism: Yamadazyma sp. yHKS699 (assembly GCA_030580295.1). Taxonomy (NCBI): domain Eukaryota; kingdom Fungi; phylum Ascomycota; class Pichiomycetes; order Serinales; family Debaryomycetaceae; genus Yamadazyma; species Yamadazyma sp. yHKS699. Next base: position 64,181 of record JAKTSQ010000027.1, on the reverse strand, counting down.
TGATCCACCAGCTTTGTCACCAGTTGAAGACGATGTTATTGGAAGTTCCAAATATCATGAACATCAGTTCACCGATAACGGTAGTAGGAGATATTCATGGACAATACCATGATCTTTTGGAAATATTCAAGATAGGTGGACCCCCTCCAAACACCAACTACCTCTTCTTGGGGGACTATGTCGACAGAGGCTATTATTCGGTGGAAACAATCACGTTGTTGATAGTATTGAAATTACGATTCCCAGACCGAATTTTCCTTATACGAGGGAATCACGAATCCAGAACCATTACCACCAACTATGGCTTCTATTCCGAGGTCTTGAGCAAGTATAATGGGTCCAGTGAAGTGTGGACTCACATAACCGACGTGTTTGACTACTTGCCGCTAGGTGCTATCATCGATAGTAAAATCTTTGCAACCCACGGAGGATTATCCCCCAGTTGTCAACAACTAGACCAAATTAGAGCCATAGATCGGTTCCGGGAAATCCCACATGATGGGATCATGGCCGACTTGGTGTGGAGTGATCCCGACCCCGAAATAACCGATTTCAAATTGAGTCCTAGAGGTGCTGGGTATCTCTTTGGGTCAGAAGTGATGTCTAAATTTTGCAACGACAACAATTTAATTCAGCTTATCCGGGCTCATCAGTTGTGTAACGAAGGGTATGTGAGCTACTGGAATGACAAGTGCTTGACGGTTTGGAGTGCTCCCAACTATTGCTATAGGTGTGGGAACAAGGCCAGTGTGTTGGAGATCTTGGATACCAGTTTCCTGAACAAGCAGGAGAAAATACACGGCCAGCGATTCAACGTGTTTGATGCGTCGCCTCAGAATGACCAGGACACCATCAATGGGAAGTCTGTCGCCAGTGACGAGACCGGAACCAATTTCTTCCGGACAAAGCAAATTGAGTACTTTCTTTAATGATTAATGAATACATTTAGACTATATAACAGAGGCATCACTTTATATTGTACTAATACACATGGCAACACACATTGCAACACTTCACAAACACAGGCACTAAATAGTGCCACACGCACACCTCTATGTGTCGTGCAATATCTCACGTGTAGTACAATTCGAAATTAAACCCATCGTGTACTTCATAGTCATCTAAACTGATGTGATTCTTGAAGATCTGGTTCCCTTTCTTCAACACGATTTTTTCGTAATTTGTTCCTATCTGTAAGGAGAGTATCTTCTTAAAATCTTCAATGGTGTCCTCAGGTAAGCATTTGACCTTTATTTTTTTTCCCAACCTGTCATTCACAGACACTTCAATCATTTCAAAGATGTGAATTTCGCAGATCTTTTTCATTTCCAGTATCCATACAATTGTACAATAAATACATTTAATTACTATCATAATGACTAAGCACTACTTAAACTCAACTGGGCCATTTTCAACACACTGTCGTACGACTTGGCTCCACCAATGAATCCCAGTGCATGCACAAACACCCCATCGTTAATTCCTACCAATTCGTTCAACTTTTCATCTCTAATTCCTCTCCATTCGTTCTTAATTCCGTGTCTGAACTCAAAAGAGCCACTGTTAATGGAAACAGTGCTAATTCTCCAGGTCTTGCTTGAATCTTCAAACAATACGAACTTCACCACCTCGCCCAAGTTCTCCTCCTTTTCCATATCATATACGTGGCTTTTCCAGTTACAGTACTGGTCCAACTTGATAATACTACCAGACTTGTCCACATCAAATCTTTCGTTGATTGCCTTGGTCACAAGTTCTTTGGATTTGACGTACGCAATACCAAAGTACTTGATCACATTCTCAAACACATCTCCCATCAATTGACTACTCTTTTGGAACTGTCTGTCAAAAGCTTGCGCATCGTTATCTTCATACCATGGGGGGTTCAAATTAGAAACAATACTGGGCAAGCTCAAACTTCTATCGCTGAAGTTGGGGGTCTGGGTGATTTCTTCGTCGTATTTGTTGACACCGTTGTCGTTGGCATCGATACTTTCAATGAAATCTTTGTAAATCTTATCATAAAGAGAGTCGAGAAGACCAGCTTTTATTTGCTGTTCACTCAACAGCAATTTGTGTTGCAAGATATCTTTTCCAAAGTGTTTATACACCAACCCAGCACTACTGAGCTTGGTTTTGAATCCTGGGAAAGTTTCATTGAATTCTCTCTGGTGGTGATCGAAATATTTGACTCCATCATATTTTCCACTGACATCCACCACTATATCACTTTCTTCCCAGTCCTTTGGGTCTCTTGATCTGATGACATCGTAGTCTTTGAACTTGGGTAAGGTTTTAAGCATATACACGGCCAATGATTCATCGGCGTGGAACGAGCCGGAATGTGTACATATTTTGGCCATTTTGATTCTTTTTGACATGTGTGAAAATGTATTTTACTTTTGGGCATCGCTATCACTCATGCCAAATTAGCCACACACGACTCTTGGGGGTGACAAATATAGCAGTGATTATTGGGCTAATAAATATAATGTTAATGAATATATTACAAGTATATAATCAGGTCAAGCTGATATGTGCACCGTCCTGTAAACACATGGTCAACTGGATGTTCTTTTTGGGTGGATACACCTTGTCAGTGGTGGACAATTTACTGAACAATTGCACCAATCTCACAATGACATAAGAAGCCTCTGTCAAGGCAAACTGTTGTCCAAGACAGATTCTTGGACCACCATTGAAAGGCAAATATGCCCAACCCGGTTTCAAGTTTTTATCAGCCCATCTTTCAGGTCTGAACACACCGGCATCTTTACCAAAGAATTCTTCAGTTCTTTGAGTGGCATAAATAGAGTATGCCACAGTGGTACCTTTTGGAATAAATATAGGACTGGTTTCGTCTTTACCTCCTCCCCTTGGTAATGTGGTATCCTTAGTACTCACTCTAAAGTTATTGGGGACAGAAGGATATAATCTCAACACCTCGTTGACAATAAACTTCAAGTATTCACATTTCTTCAAGCTTTCAAAGGAAATGGCTTCGATATCTTTTTCGGTACCAGTACCAAATTCTTCCAATACCACCTCACGTAAACGCTGCCAAACATCGGGGTTTCTGGCCAATTCAAAAAATGTGAAACTTAATAATCCGGCAGTAGTATCTCTTCCAGCCAACAAGATATTAAGAGACTGGTCTCTCAAGACCTTTGGATCTCTGGTTTGTTTGGCCAATTCGTATAAGAATGTGTACCCACCCTTCAGCTTTTCGTCCAACTCCTGAGCATCAGTAGCCAAAACCTTGTCTACAAAAAAGTTGGTGAATTCGTGGACCTTGGCATTACTGTCTCTGAACTCCTTATTGTTGATCAAAAAGTAGAAGATTTGTGAATAGGCCCTACTGGACAAGTAAGTTTGGGAAGTGTTGAACTTTTCGGCGAAATCGTGTTTACCAGCAAATTCAACCCCGCTGTCTACCCCAATACTAGCATCCCTTAAAGTGTCGACAGAATCCCCAAATAAAAACTCCGTGGCCGTGTCGATGGTGAACTTGAAAAAATATTCCTGCACATCAAACTCTTTTCCATTATGCTTGCTGATGTGTTTGGCCAATAATTGAATGTGGGGTTCCAACGACTTGACGTGAGCAACTTGCTCTCTGGCAAATTGGGGTCTCAACATAGCACGACTATTTTTCCACCCATGTCCATCCAATGTAAATATTCCATCTCCTAACAATGGCTTAAAATGCAGGTGTCTAGTTCCCAAAGCAAATTCGTTAAATTGGGTACCCAAAACCGCTTTTATGTTTTCGGGGTCTCTGGTCAAGAATACTGGAACCACCCCAAGAATATTTAGCTTTACCGTGAAGTGGGGACCAAGCACTTCCTCGCTAAGCTCTGCCAACTCGGCCTTTGCTTTGTACTCCAATGCTCTCTTGACGATGCTTACTCCCAAAGTCCCACCTTTAGGTACCGCAACCGCCTTACAGCCTCTCTTTGCAGCAAATATCAGTTGTTGGATCCATTTGGCCGCCACAAACACCAACAAGATCCCAGGTATGATGTAGTATAGATTATCTTCGAGGAAAGCCATTATAATATTGTGGAAAAAGAAGATGGTGGAGACTGATTACTTTAAATAATTATTGATTTTAAAGCACCGTCTTCATATGATTTTCATTTTGTGCACGCTTTTGTTGAGCGGCAGGAACTAAAAGTTCCCCACCTATTTTGTAGCATTTTTTCGCAACAATGGAATTGCTACAGGCACAACCACATGCTTTTGGCGTGGTTTGAAACAGAAAACCATTAAATCCGTCGAGATTTAAGTCCGTTGAATCAAGTCCGCAAAACTAAGTCCGTAGAACCAAGTCCGTAGAACCAAGTCCGTAAAACCAAGTCCGATTTCATGTGAATCATTTCTGAATCCTCTTATACTGATCGAGCTGGTCATCAGTGAAGCTGATATTGAGGTCGTCGTCGTCCGAGAGCTCAAAATCTTCAAACATTTTGGGGGTTTGGGCGGATTTAAGCCCAGAAATGCCTAGTTGTCTTTTGTCAATTGGGGTTAGTGTTTTATTTATAGTGACGTGCTTATTCTTGGTACTGGCAATTGGCTTGATTGGCTTTGAATTTAGTTTAGTCAAATTATCGTTCCACTTACTTAACTTGTTCAACTTATCTTTTTTACTCATCCCCAAATTAATCTTCTTCCCCTTCGTGAGCAGTTTCATTTCATGCATTAAATCCGTCCTCTTCTTTGCTTGTGCCGTCTCTGGCGCCTTTTGTTTGACCAACCCTATTTTTTCAAATTTTGCAGACGATAATTTAAGAAGCTTACTCTCAAGTTTCTCGTTGGCTCGTTCATCAAGAATCTTCCTTTTACTGCCTTTGTTTTGAAACATGGTGGACTCATCATACTTGCTACTGTCAAACCGGCTCTCCAAACTGTACAATTTGGAATCCTCATTGTAGGTTTTTGGCTGTTTGTGATTGGGATTGAATAACTTGACAGACCCGTTCAACTCCATCCGTTTATTCTTGAGGAATTTCTGCTCTTGTCTCAGCTCGTGGAAGTCACAGTACTTGAACTTGGTGGAAATGTACTTTTGACACGTAGGTTCTTCACATCTGGTGATTTCTTTGATAATTCCGAGACTGATGATATTATTGGCATCTTCCCCACTGAAAAAGTCGAACGTCTTGCCGCTGCCATGTATATCGGGGTTCAACATCATGAGCACCTCCCCTGGAATCATGGTATGGTACCTATCTTTGGCGCCCTTGAATAGGTTGATAGAAATAGTCCGCTCAAAATTACCCACTCTTAACTTCAAGTACCCATCGCCCTTCTGCGTCTTGAGCATCGATTTCTCCACCACCACCCCCACAAACGCCCAGTTGTCGTATAATGGCTCCTTGAACTGCGGTTTCACGATCTTCGCTAGCGCCTTGTTGACTGTAAGCACTTTGATGTCATTTTTGCTAATGAAATCAGATATGGCGGCCTCAGGGTAGTACCGTTTACGGAGTTTGAATTTGGTGAGCGGCTCCACCTCATTACACTCTGTTTCCACCACCTTCCCCACACCGAACGCGAACACCCGGTTTTCGTAGTTGATGGCCTTAACCACTGGCGTGGAAATCACGCCCTGAACAAACATCTGTTGGCCCTTCTGATCCCGGTTTTTCTTCTCCAACAATTGCTGTTTTTTCAAATCGTACTCTTTCTGCAAGTTAATAAGGTCTTCATCTTCGTCGTTCGTGAGCTCTTCTTCCGAATGTATCACTTCTTCGTCCCGTGGATCGTCCATGTTGCAGTTGGTTGCAATTCTTAACCGCGACAGATTTATTTCGCGTTGTTCATCGTTGAAATTAATGGTACGAACCAGAAGCAAGTCGTTAGTCCAGGCAATAGCGCTGGATGGACCCCATTTGACCCATCACGACCATTCCAATGGCAGCACAAACACCGGTGTCAAGAAATTGGCCGACTTAAATGGGTCTGTGGCGCCGGGCAGCGGATTTGCTACCAACAGCGCAAAAACCTTGACCCGCTCAAGATCAATTCCCCGGTTCCAGAAATCAAGACAAACAGTGGAATTGGACCCATTCACGTCACATGAGATCGATTTGTTGTGGGATCTGCGCATATACCTGGTGTATCCTAGCAATACCATAGAGTATGACCCGGAAAAGTATGTCCAATTGCATCAACTCCGACAATACGATATCAACAATTTCCACCAGATATTGTCGGTAAACATCCACCAGTTGAACAGCTTTCACACCGAAGTCGGCCATTTGGACCAGAAGTTGTTCGAGATCCGTGACATGTACAATCATATCAATACACAAACGGTGGAATTCAATAGTGAATCGCAGGAATTATTGAAGAAGGAGTCGGAGTTAAATAGCATGGTGGAGTCCATCAACTTGGTGTTGAAGAACTTTGAGAATTTGGAGGAAATCACCAGGAAGTTGTCAACCCCCAACAACTTGAAGCTCATTCGGTCTCAGTCATTTAAGAAAATTCTTGATAATTTGAACTCATCTTTGGAGTTTTTCAATACCAGTGACAAAAAGTTGGTATTTAAGAATATCGAGATATACAAGATCAAATTCAGACAGTGCATGACCAGGGCTTTGACTTTGATCAAGGATTACTTGAACCTGGATTTGCGGAAATTGGATAATCAGATCAATTCCATCAAAGATTCAGAAATTTTCCAGATTGCCATTTATAAAGAGTTTGAAAACTATTTAACCGAATATGAGCAGGATTTCTACAGTTTCTGCAATTTGATTGAGATATTCCTAATCAGAATTGAGCAAAAACATGAATTGGAATACAAAGGGTTGCTTATGGAGATAGTGAATTACTACTTCAGAGTCCGGCGGAATCTTGTAACAAAGGTGCAAAATCTCGACCATGTGAATCTCGAAAAGGATGATTTGGTGAAATTCACTCAAGACAACTTGCTCCTGATCAAGAATCTATTGAGTAGGGAATTCAAGTTGTTCAAACGGTTCTTTCAAAAAGAAGGCACGTCTATCCCCCAATTCATGAACGTGACATTGTATGACTTCTTTAAAAGCTTGACAGAACCTTTTTATGATTTGATCAGACGGAAAACCTTACTGGAAACCAACATCAGCTTGCTTTGCCAGCTCACAAATCTATTACAGAACAACTATTATGAGTTTGACTCGTACCAAGAAGACCAAATAGATTTTGCAAAAATCTTTCAACCGATCTTGGAAGACTGTCAATCTCGGTTGATATTTCGAATCCAGTTATACGTTGACAACGAGTTGGTGCCATACAAACCGACGCCAGAAGACTTGAAACTTGGCCATAAAAACGAATCAAAACAAAATGTATTGGATAAGGACTTCCCAGACAATTTATTCGAGGAGTTATATTTACCGTTGGGAAAGGCTCTTACTATACTATCCAACATCTACGAGTTGATCAATTCGGTGGTGTTTGACGACTTGGCCCATTTCATTGTCCACAGCTGTATTGATATACTAAAAACAGGAAGTGCCTTGTGTCAAAGGCTATCGGGAGAAACTGATGCTAAATTATACTATTTGAAGAATTTGATTATACTCAAGTACCAGTTGAACAACTTCGATATCCAGTTTGTTCGAACAGAAACATCATTGGACTTTACTAGTGGGTTGAATGAATTGTACAATTTAATCAAAAGTGGTGAGGTGCTAATAAATATCAACCAGAAAGGGTGGTTCAATTTGATCAAAAAGACGGTTCCAAAGATTATCAATGACATGATAGACGCCAAATTGGAAGTGGAGCTTGAAATCAACAACTGCATGAACGAGCTTTTGACCAACTACTTAAACTTGTTAATTGACCCGCTTAATAAGGTCATGACCAACAAAGTGACACAAGAGGAATTGACCAGTTCTGTGGCGTCGTTCAAAAGCAACGTGCATAATCTTACTCCTAAATTCAAGGGTCAGATTATAGGGTACATCAACGACTATAATCTTTTGAAGATTTTGTTCAATAATTTGATTAACGTGTTGATAAATTATTATGAAGACTTCCATTTGAATTTGATTAATTTGAACAGGTCGCTAAACTTGGATGACGTGATGGAGCCGGAGGTGTTCAATCACTTCTTCACCAACACCATTGACGAGTTACTCGACGATGATTCTTTGCAGAACAATTTGCTTGATATTAAGCCGTTGTTGAAGTTTGACGATGAATTGGGAGAAATGGATACCACTGTTGCGCATAATCCTAATAGTGACACAAAAGACCCTATAGACCGCCCCATAGAAGGCCCAGCTACCTCCACACCTGAACCGGGCCTCCAGACCGAAGAATTATAGTTGACACTAGACTCTTACATAGGCTAAAAATTTGCATTCCTTCAAACGATCGCATGATCTCCTTCAAGCCCATAGTCCAACGGCCCATAGGCCCACAGACTATCGGCCCACACTTACTCACCCCCGTCCTCTTCAAACGGATTGTAGATGTTCTTCGAGAGCATCGAGTTCAATTCCTGCTTCAAGTACGGCACTTTATCCGATACCACCAACAAATGCGTATCATCAAGTTCCTGAAGTATAATATCATGCCGCTGGGAATCCATCTGAATGATAAGGGCCCGAACACTCGGGTCACATGTCACCAAAGTCCCACCAGTAGCTGAAACCATCGGTAGATATAGTAAAGTAAAAAACTCATTTCGCGATTTCTTTGTGTAGTGTTATCATGGATGAACCACCAAACAACGGTGATTCGTCAATTGACACCAATTCGTCTCTGGCAGACCAGCCGGCCGACCCGCAAACTGAAACCATGGTCATGTCGTCACCAACGCTTTCTCAGAACGGAAAACTTGACGAGACTGATAATGAAACCGATAATGAGACAGTCGGCAATACCACTTTTGAAACCACATATGACACCGGAGAAAGTGGCGATGACACCGACAATGTGGAAGACGACGATATCTTGGACGCTGGCAGTGACGATGACGAAGAGGAAGAGCCACCCAAGCTCAAATACAGCCGATTGAATGGCCTTCCTCCCAACTTCTTTAATAACGATCCTGTGTCCTGTTGCAATTTCCACGACAACTACTTCATATTTGCTACCCATTCGGGAATCATCCACATCACAAAGCCAGACTTTAGTGGAGTACGAACGTTTAAAGCGCACAGGGCGTCGGTGTTGAGCGTGTACACTGACGGTGTCTTTTTTGCTACAGGGTCAATGGATGGGACTATAGTGATAGGATCGATTCGAGACGACAAGGATATCATTGCCTATGACTTCAAGAGACCGATACATGCAGTGGTGCTAGATCCAAACTATGCGAGAACCAGAAGCTTTGTTAGTGGTGGGATGAGTGGAAAGGTAATACATTCCAGTAAGAACTGGCTAGGACAAAGATCTGATGTGGTGTTGGACGAGAACAACGGCCCTATTGTGGGGATTCACTCGATCGATGATATTCTCCTTTGGATGAACGACAAGGGAATCACCATTTTCCATACCACTGCTAGACAAGTGATCAAGGTGCTAGATAAGCCGGAGGATGCTCCTCGTAGTGACTTATACTGGCCCCGAGTGCATTCTTTGGAGATGGACCGGATTCTCATTGGCTGGGCGAATTATATCTGGTGCTTGAGGTTTTCTATAAGGACATCGGAAGATAAAGTGGACACAGCATCCACCAAGTCTCGTATCCTTCCGTCGGCTGCCACCATTTCGTTCCGGGCAGTACAAGAGAAGAAAGTGGAGATTGAACATGTGTTCAAGCTAGACAGCTTGATAGCAGGAATTGCAAGTTTCAAAGACGATTATTGGATGATTTTGTCTTACGAGCCCCCAAGTAAAGGGCCAAATAACCAGATGAGGTTCAATTATCCAGACTTGAAATTGATCAACTCAACCAATGGAGAAGTCGATTTTGAGGAAGAGATTGGTCTTAAAAATATAGAAAATCTTGGCCTTAATGATTTCAACTTGAGTAGACACATTGGATTGGAAACAACTAGCTATTTCGTGGTCAGTGCCAAAGATGGAGTCATCGCACAGGAAACTCAATTAAACGACAGATTGGACTGGTTTCTTAAGCGAAGTCGGTACAAAGAGGCATGGGAGATCAGTCAGCATCTCCTTTCACCCATCAAGAGGCTCAATGTCGGTGCTCGTCATGTAGATGATCTCATCAAACAGGATAACTGGCAAGAAGCATCGGAATTTCTCGAACTCATTTTGCATATCGACGAGGCAAAGCTTCCTGAAGGAGATACTAAAAGCACGATAGTGACGTCGATGTCCGGAAAGACGGCGTCTTCCAGTGTGTACGATGACGAATACATTAAAGAGGTTGTCCTTCAGTGGGAAAGCTGGAGTCATATATTTATAAAGTCGGGACACATTGATAAGTTGACTGAAATTATACCCCCAAATCCCAAATTGTCCTTGAACCTGTCAATTTATACAGAAATACTTCTATTTTGGATGAGCCATGATACCACCAAAGTCATAAGGCTAGTAAATGATTGGGATGATGACATTTACGACGTGACGAGAATTGAGAACTTGATGGAAAGTTCATTGGAAGCTGTTGACTCTGAAGGACTTAGAAGATGCTTGGTGGACTTGTACGTTCGGACGTTTGAACCACAAAAATCAGTCAGTCATTTGATCAAGTTGAAAGATACAGGGATAGTTAAGTTTCTTTCAGAGAATCACTTGTTGACAAATTTCATAGGCGATTTACCAAAAATTATCAAACTTCAGTTGGGTGACGAGAATTTTGAAAAGCTACCTATCGAAACCCTTCAAGAACAGTTGTCTGAGACGGTCAAGATCTTAGTTGACCACAGACACGAGGTTGGAGCTGGTAAAGTGTTAAAACTCATGGGTGATAATGGTATGGATGTCGTCAATTATTTGTACCTCGAGAAATTGAAGGACATTGATGACTTTTTGATTACCTCGTTCGGGAATGACAGAGTTCGGCTTTATTCTGAATTCAACAGAGGAAAGTTATTACCATTCTTGATGAAGAGTAGTGAGTATGATATTGACTACGCCATAAGTGTTTGTGACAATACCGAGTTTACGGAAGAGTTGGTGTATTTGCTAGGAAAAATTGGCGAGAATAAGAAAGCATTGATGTTGATTATTGATAAGTTGGACAATCCAGAGGTAGCCATTAACTTTGCCAAACACCAAAATGACAAAGAGGCATGGGACATATTGCTCGAGTATTCTATGTCGAAGCCCTTGTTTATCAAGGCATTGATAGAGACTGCCGATGACCAATCCAACCCGTTCTATGACCCCATATCTATCTTTAAAAAGATTCCCAGCGATGTTCAAATCGAGGGTTTGAGAGCGAGTGTGTCCAAAATCACAGAGAATAACGAGTTGACGTACCTTTTGAACCAGCTTATTCTCAACTTGATCTACAGCAGTTCCGAAGCCATCTCCAAGAAATACCGAGCAAACCTATTGAAAGGTGTGGAAATTGACACCACAAATGGTGACTTTCAAGACCGGTTTTTACACCAATTGAAGACCATTCTCCTTTACAACGATGTCGTTGGCGCTGACCCGAAGTTGAAGGACCAGCTGCAATTGTTTCCAGACCTCAATTTGGCGGAGTCGGTGTATGAAGGTCCAACACCCAAACTCAAACACTTGCAAGCATTATCGGAGTACTTGAAAGATTCTAGGAGGTAGAGGTTGAATATAGAGTAATGAATAGATGATCAAGGTTTTCTATATCTCTTGTATGAATTCGTGTATTTTGTGCAGCTGTTTGTGGCTTTTCAAGTGCTCTAATTTCTCGTTTTACCTTATTTTCTTATTGTGTACCTTCTTTGCGTACTTATAGTGTTTCATTGTATCTACTTCAATCCAAAACACCCCGTCCATGGGTTTGTTGCACATCCACTCCAATGACTTGAAGGGTCTATTTGCAGCCACTCAAAAACCCTCCATATCAGAAAAATGGAACCATCACACTTTTGGTCTGAAGAAGCCGTCTAGTACACCAAATAACATGGTTTCTTTGGAACACCACCCATCCAAAGTTCTCCACGACCTTGACTTCGAAAGTCACACTTCTCGTTTACTCAAGAGATTCAGAACCATAAGACGTGACCGAAAAAAAGCACACGATGGATGCAGGACAGCAGATAGTCTTGTGGACCAGATTGTGGATTCTTACTTTTTTGACAAGAGTGTGTTTGAAGTCACACCACATTTGACTCCCGGTACCATCGGAGAACCGGAAAACGAATTCGGTACACCTGCAAGTGGGAGCACGGCTGTGCCGCAGTCGGGAAATACGGGGATCATCACAGAAACTGATACGGCCAGATTCACTCCTGTGCTTAGTGGCACCACTGCTAATTTTTCAAGTGGTACCATTACGCCAAAGAGATCAGTATTGAGACGCTTCAAGATAGCAGAGAGTCCAAATCCATTATTGGATATAGAGCTCAGAGGATCGAAAAACGTGAACGCATATCCGAGTAATCCAGTTAGTGTGGTGGCTAAACCCAATTCTAATTATTTTGCGGCAGACCAAGATGAAAATGTGTGTGACGGTATGCAGTCCAGATCAGCGTTTGGGGGTATTAAAAAGGGCAGCTTTCGGCGGACCAAAGACAAATTTGCATCGACTTTGATGTCAAGTAAAGTGTTTCAAGTGGATTTGGATAAGCGCATCGATGCAGGGGTCTTGAAGCCCCGCAAGACGTATCAGGATTTGGATGACGAAATAACATACGCCCAGAACTGGGATATATCAGACCACATGGATGGTCACATGGAAACCGACCACCACCGACTTTACAAGCTCAGATCAGCGTTGCCAAAGATCTTAGCCAAACGAATGCACCTTCCCAGTTTTTAGCACCTTCCCAGCTTTTAGCACCTTCCCAGCTTTTAGCACCTCCAAGTTTTTAGCATACCTTTCAGTGTTTAGCACGAATCCTTTCAAGTAGTCAACAACCCTTTAAGCAAACGGGTTCAACCTGCTGAATAACGAGTTCCTGGCAGTTGCGAGGAAATTGTTAGCCACATCATTAGCATTGCCGAATTTATCACACCTCGTAAACGCCACAGCATTAGTCAACGATAACGATATCGTAATGACTATAAGGATCAAGTACAAAAACTCAAACTTCAACACCGCCAAAAATCCGAGGAACCCCCATACAATAGGTTGTCCATACAATAACATCCAAAACACTCTGGAGTCAATAGGGTTAATATATCTATTCGGATCTGCTGTTTCAAACACCCAAACGTTCTCAAACTCTCCTGTATCCTTGATCTGATTCACTTCATTCCACCACCTTAACCCCACAAGTAGTCTACCACTGATATTCTTCAAGTTCCAGAAATCAGCACTATTGAGAAGAATCAAGGTGATAAAGTGCAAGATGAACCGATTCTTCTTGGTGATAAAACCAATGAAAAAGTTCCCAAAGATATACACCATAATGGGTGCTACCCGGAAGAATATATAGCACAACAAAGCCACAGGATGGGACGATTCTTTTAATCTTTGAGCCCAAGTCCATTCACTAGGATTGGTTGAAATCGGTCCTTGTGCGGTTACATTTGCACTTGGAGCCACTGTAGGGTCCATTGTTCCCGTGACATTCACATTTGCATATGCATTGGTGCCTGAGCCGTAGTTGGCTGTAGGTACATCTGGTTCAATTGGAGTATAATCTCCCATGTTGTTAACAAAGTATAAAAGCTCGCGCAAAATCAGTTGATAAAAATTTGTAGTTATAATCAACCAGTCATGATAGGGAGGTTTTTAAACAGGGTTACGAGAACGCATTTGGAAACGGGAAAGGTATGTACCACGAAGATTTAGACACAGATGTGATACTAATTAGTTTAGTTTGGATTTTATCTTTTCACGCCTATTTTGGTGATGATATATTCTGGTATAAACTCAGATGAGAAGTTCAATTTGCCAGGATTCTGGCCCGATCCCGCCACTTTGAACCAACTTCCCAGAGAAAGACACGAGATCCAGGCGGAGGTGGCCCGTATTAGGAGAGAGAGACAGGAGAAACGGAAACGGTTGGAGGAGAGGGCCAGACAGTTGGGTATAACTGAAGAGGATACCGAGTAGGAGTTCCAAGAAAGGGTAGTAGTAAGAAAAGGGGACCTGAGAAGGGAGTCACTGGAGAAGGAGGTGCTTGTATATAAAGGCGTGCCCGGCACAATATGAAATAAACGGTTTACCAAATGCACTTCATTATTCTACTCTACATATGTACAAGGCTCAGACCTAATGAGTTGGGCCTGTATACCCGGTATCAGATCCCGAACCGGGCTCGGGGCTCACTCGACTTCCACCGTGGCATTTGGCCTCTCTATCAGCTCTATTTTGCATAATACGATAATTCGATTTGAGATCTCTGTAAGTCTCTTTGGTAATGGGAAGATACCCCATTTTACTAGCTTCCATTAACCGTATTAGCAGCTTCATGAGTTCCCTATCGTTGAAGTTTTTGCTGTAGTTCTGAAGGTTTCCCACTGAAGGAGACTTGAACGTTATACCGGAGTATAATTTAGTGTACAGTGGCTGCAAATAAGGCGACGAGGCGGTGGAGGAGGGTAACGAATCATTCAAGTGACTAGTAGGCGAAGCAGACGGAATGAAGAAAGACCGTTTCTTTGTTTCTCTGAGGTCTTCACTCATGAGCTTGTGCTTCAATAACTGGGTCTGAGAACCGTCTGGAACACTTGATAAGTGCTGAAGGTCGTTCTGTTTCACTTCATCAGCTGCAGCTAGTAAAGCCGTTATTGATAAGGAATTATCGTAGGCCATTTTGTCTTTATACACCGGGGACTGGGACGACGATAAAGCTGTGCCCACCATTGAATCTGCAACAGTGTCTGTGGTCTGAGATGCCATGTCCGGGAGCGTGGTTTGGCTGGGTGGGAGGTGGTACATTTCTGGTGTTGGTATGGGGATAGCGTCAATGCTGGTGGGTGCATCTAGAACTTGATTGGTCAGATTTACAACTTGACTGGAAAGTGGGTTATCTACTGCACTTGGTGCATTTGCTGGGGGAAACTGGGCGTCCAAGTCGAAAGCGGAGTCAAGCACATCAAGATCGTTGAACCCGTTCATCGACGGGTTCAACATCTGGCTCATGACCCAGTTGTTGTTATTGGTTTTCTGTACTTGTGCATCATCAGCCTCGTCTTCGTGGATGAAGTGGGACTCCAGGAGACAACTGGTGATGATTTCTTCAATGGAAATGTAGTTTAGCGTGGCCTTGGATCTCTCATTTACCAACCCCAACAACTCATCGGTCTGCCATGGCAAAACCACGTTCAACTGCTGCATTACCTTTTCTAGCCTCTTGTAGCTCTTATTGAAAGACATTTTGGGAAGCAGCACCACTTTCTGCACCAACGGCTGGTTCTGGGGCCATGTGTCTTTGATATTGATGAGATGGGTCCGGTGCCACGAATCAAGAATCTTTTCCGGGGAAACAGTGTCCCAAGCCCGTTTAATCCATTCAATGGCTTTAATTAATGGCACCACATAATCAGCTTCTGATAGCACATCGGTGGTTAAGGAGTTATTGTCGATCTTGTAGTCAAAGGACGTGGCAGCAACATTCGTATGCAGCCGGTTTTGCATGCTTATCATCTCCATGTACTGTTGCAATCGGTATAAAGTCTTGAACTCGTGAACAATGCCGAAATTCATGGGACAGTAGTCGAAATTCACCCCATTGAACAACGAGTTGAACGGCGACTTGTGGTTGGTGTTGTTCTTCAAGTACACCAACTTGATATTGTTGAATTTCAAGTTCAAGATCCGGTGGGTGGACGAATCATCTAGGATGATAAGAATCTTCCGGTTAGGGGAATTATTGGCGAGCTTATGCTCTAATGTGAACAAATAGTTCTGGAACATGGTGGATGTGATCCACTTGTTGATGTTGTTCTTATAGAAGATATTGTACGTCTCCGTAAGCTTATTCATCAAGTTCAAATGGCCATGAAGCGAATTGTCCAAACTATTATAATGGTGATGGAAATTCTTGAGAACCGTATGAGAACTCTTAGATACGTCGAACTTATCGTGCTTTCCCACGATCAACGGGGTCAATTTCTCCAGCCCGTCCAAGTTCGTGCCCAACATGATAGTTAGGGAGTTTTCTGTGGAACTAGAGCTTTGTTTCAACCCTTTATCAATGGAGTTCATATCGAAAATCTGGTCCAATGGTAATGAATAAAATAACTGAAACTCTTCTATGGTGAAAATATCCTGTGGCTGGTAATTTTCCCTCTTGATCAAGTCCCGTAAGTACTTCTTCAAGTCCAATTTTTCATCCAAGCTCCAAATCTTGTTTAGCTTATACCCACAGTTATTAGCAATATCTTCAGGGCCTCCTGATAAATTGATATGGAGATCCTTGATGAACTGGGTGCACCATTTCTGGTTGAACACCCCGTTCCCATCCTTCACCTCCATCGGGAGCCTTGTCCAGATGGAATTAGCGGTTGACTGGATAATTGGCGTTTGGGTAATAGGAATGGTTTCCCAAGTATTCTGGGTGACCCATTCCGTCAAAATTTGCCGTAGTATAGGATTCAACCGCTTTCTTCGTCTAAGCAACAGGAAGTCTGCTTCCTTACATGCAATCAAATCATTCTTACTGCTCAATATTCTGGAAATAGTCGTCTGACTGGGTTTCTTGTCTGAATTAAAAGTGAGGTATGCCCATTCTGCTAGATCAGACTGGGTCATCTCCGGACTCGATTCCGCTTTGAGGCAGATATCGATCTTCTGTTTGATAGTGTACCCCATTGTATGGACGTTAGGGAACTGACGCGATGAGATGAGTGGGCTATTTAAAAAAGAACCATCACCCGATTAAATTTCGGTCTTCTGTATTCCTCAGGTTATGAGATTTTTTGCGGTGCAGTTGCAGCCATGAAAGATGAAAGAAATGGAGAAGAGGATACACGTAGACAGCACATAGACAGTACGTAGACAGGAAGCAGGAAGAATGCCAGATTGCACTTTTTCAAGACATTCAAATAAGCCACAATCCGGCAAAGGGTTCTTAGTTAGCTCCTACGATTATGCGGTAAGAGGTAATTGGCTGGTTCAGCCTCGGCCCTGCATACATTTTATATTATTGTCAGACATCAGTGGGCAACAAAAGACACAATCTTTTCCAAAATCAGCTCCACAATGGCATCCAGCTCAATACACAAGCTGTGACGTGCTCCCTTTACCGGCACAAACTCCTTATCGACATTATCGTTCAACAAACCGAAAAACTTCTTGGTGCCTTCAAAATAGTTGATATGATCGTCAGTGCCGTGGAACACCAATACCGAAATATTGGGGTCGAATTTAGACACATAGTCCGCTTTAGTTAAAGCTTCTCCTCGGGTTATCATGCCGTAAAACAAAGGACTGGACATCCAAAACTTTTTGTTGTGGGCCTTGATGTAGTCGACCCACTTGGTGTTGGAGGTGATGTAGTCATACTTCAACCCAGCGTCTAACCGCAAATTAGGCAACACTTTCAAGGCAAACGCCGCAAACCCTTTTACCAACGCATTAGGGGCAGTAGATGGGTGTAACAACACCTCGGGACCGGTGGTGATGATCGTCTTGATATGCTCCTTGTACTTACCTCTGATTCCGTAGTTCAACACGATTCCTCCGCCCATCAGATGGCCCATTAATATCAATTTGCTGAATTTGGTGTCATCCTTGTAGGTGTTCGTTTCCAAATTGGTTTTGATCATGAAATCCAAATCTTTGAACACGAGAGACTCGTTGGTTTTACCATGGTCACGTTCAGGCGAAGTTTCCCCGGCTCCTCTCTGGTCAAAAAAGAAAATATCAAACCCTAAATTCGATAACTTGTCAAAGAACTCAGTGTAAATCAAAGAGTCCTCTGAAAACCCATGCACAAACAAAACCCGCCCTTTATAGTCCACAGAGTCTGGATGCTGCCACAAAACTGTCTTGAATTTCAACCCGTCGAATGGCACAAACTCGATCAATGGCTCTTTGGTGGATTTATAAGGAATAGGGATAGACATTAGTTAATTTAATTTATAAATAATGAGAATACATACGCCGCTCACACAATACAGTCCCCACGCAGTGTCTAAAACCAGAATGTCACATTACCTTTGGTGTGGGGATGGATCCTTACACCAAACATTGAGATCTCGTGCCGCCACCAATGAAATTACTAGTAATCATAAGCGCTTATACGCAGGCAAGCAAATGAGATATGACGATCCCCAAAATCAACATTTTCCCATACAAAACCACAAAATAACCTATAGTCGACGACAATGGATTTTGAAGAGCAATTAGAGAAAGCAGAGAAATTAGAAAGTCCCTCTTTGGTGGGGTCTAGTGTTAGATCTGCCGATGACTCGCCTCATAATAATTATATCCATCCAGAAAAGTACAAGGGTACCAGTAGAAACAGTTCTACTGCCGCCATTAAGAGAAAGTCCATGTTGAACAAGGATATCACTGCTTCATTGGATGATTTGATCAATGAGGGCGCGTTGATTGGAAGTGAGGAGGACTTTGATAAGTTTTTGGATAAAGAGGGCAGTGTGTTGGAAGATGCCAAGTATGTGCCTTCGTCCGAGACGATAGAGGGAGAGGAGGGAGAGGAGAAGGGAGAAGAGGAAGAAGCGGAGGAAGAAAAGGCAGCAGAGGAAGAAAAGGCAGAAGAAAAGGAAGAAGAAAACGAAACTTCTACTGACGCTCCCCCCACCGGTTTCAATGGTATGCAGTTTCAACCCTTGCTCGACCATTCCGCCAACAAGTCCTTCTACCAGCAGCCCGACTACTCCAACCCCAACTTATCCGAGTATCAGTTGAGCAATGACATCAAAAGTCATGACGACTTGTTGGCCAATATTAAACAAGATGATCCACACCGTAAGACTTTTGAGAAGGAAAATGAATCGTTCAAACAGAACGCATCTCCTAGCTCTTCTGAAAAAGGAAGATCGAGAGCTGCCAGACCTCAGCCAACCCTGAACTCCAGTTTCAATCCGTTGCCATTGGTGGAACACAGTGGATCTCCTGGTCCTGCAGGATTCCACTCTCCATACTTTTTCAAAGATACCAGGCCGACATCTGTTGATCGGTCAAGATCTACTTCCAGATCTCGTTCTACCACAAGAATAAAGCCTCATTTGGCAAGAGGTGATTCGTACAAGAGTACCACTGCTGAAGATCCATTGAAGTACGAATTGCCACCAGATTTTGAGCTAGAGCAGCCAACGGAAGAAGTAGACGAGAGAAGATCGAGACAATCCAAGCCTACTATGGGAGAATCCATCGCTGCTATCGAAGAAGAAAACGTCAACTCTGAGAAGTACCAAGCTACTGTTTTGAGCAGAGACCGGTCTTTATTGACTACTGGTGATTATACCAACTTTAATGTGGATTCTGAACACGAGCCGGCTGCTCCTTATAAGTATACTGCTAAGTCTTCTGCTTCTACTGATTATTTGAGAAGTATTTCTAGGTCAAGGTCCAGACAACCCAAGGCACCTGAAACCAACGAGAAAAATGATGCCAATCCGTCAGAATTGTATAGAGAAGGTGCTTTGATCAATGAAGATCCTTACTCCACTATCGATAATTTTGATACCATGGTGGATAAGGTTTTACACAAGGAGGAGGCCAATGAAAATACCAATGAAAATACCAAAGAGGAGTCCAAAGAAGAGGCCACAGAGGAGGCCAAAGAAGAGGGCAAAAGAGATGTGAAAGGGCTAGGAGCTGAAGAAATTGAAGAGCCCGAGAAAGAAACAGAGACCACTGAAGATGTGGCTAAAGAGGAAGTTGAGCAGAGCACAGAGAACAAGGTCGATGAAAGCGAGTCTTCAGCAGAAAAAAAAGTCCCAACTGAGAAGGAAATTGAAGACCCAACTGAAGTGAAAGTCGAAGAAGACCCAGTAACCGAAGAGAAAGAAGCCGAAGAAGACCCGGTAACGGAAGAGAAAGAAATTGAAGAAGACCCAACAACTCCAGAGGAAGAGGAAGTGGAAGAAGAACCAGTCCAAGAAGAACTCGAAGAAAAATCCAAGCAATTGGACGAGTCCCCCGCAGAGCCAAAAGGCGAAGCGAAGGAAGCCACCCAGGCCTTAGGTGAAACTAGCGTCAGCAATACCAAGGACGACAGCGATCTGGACTTCGACATATCGCCAGAAGAATTGCGTAAGCACCTTGAATCGCAGCCTGTGTATATTTTCACTTCATTGATTGGAGGTATGCAAATCATCCACAAAACCAACAAGTTGCAAACCATTTTGCGGGCCAACGATATCAAGTTCACTGCCAGAGACTTGGGTACTGATGAAGAAGCCAAAAAAATCTGGAGACGGTACTCCAATGGTAAAACTCTCCCTGGTGTGGTAAGAGGAGATGATTTCATTGGTAACTGGCAAGATATTGAAGACGCCAACGAAGAGTACAGAGTTCGTGAAATCATCTACGAAACTTTGTGATCCAAGTCCGTTGTGACTGTGAATATTTAAAATTTAGTTCAATTCTATTGTCTCTAGTTCTCGTAATCTAGATATACGATTTTGTTTCGATATGCCGAGAGTCGTGCCCCTCTAAAATATCCCAAAAACGGAAAAGTCGTGCGGTCACCACAGTTTCCAACACTTTTTGGATACGTTTAACTTTAAAAGATTTCGATCTGGAAATTTTCCAGTGGTTCTCAACTTCGGTATTTGACGAGTTTGAAAATATCTGATTATTTATCGTATACTAATCAAGTGTGAAGTCCAACTTGACTACTAGAGTATCAATTACCCCCCCATTGTCCAAATTCCCTTGTTGCTTTCCAAAAAAGTGAATTAAAGCGAATTTGTGTTACGTTAGTTTTTTCAACAGAATATCCTATTCCTTAACAATTGTGCCACCCAGTCCAATTTTTTTGGTTATCTCCTGTTGCAACAAACATCCCGGTTTCGCCCTTTAGTTATTCCCCGTTTGCTGTTTGAAAAATGTCGACACCTGCTGAAATCATTGCAGCTCGTATTGCCGCCAACGCTTTAAATGGAAAGGCCCAATCCCATGACGAATACGATTATTCCGACCCAGAATCCGTAGGTAATGAGGACGGCGCTTCTTCCTTGGCGGGATCTATTCCGTCGTTGAGCGACGAGACTCTTTTCCCCACTTTGGGTGGTGGAAAGAAATCTGTGCCTGCGGCCACTGGTTCTTGGGGCTCTGGTTCTTCCATTGCCAAAAGTGCTACTGTGGGTGGAGGTAAGTTGAAGTCTTCTACCATACAAGAAGCATTTTCTTTGGATTCAGATGACCAATTGAATGTTGCCAGGCCTGAGTTTATTAAAATCTTGACCTCAGTTAAGGCTGATACTAAAACAAATATTGAATGCACTACTTCTCAGCTTACGAAGAAAAGGACTTTCTTGATCACCGGTAGACCTGGCGATGTTAAGTTGGCCAAGAGGTTGGTCATCAAAAAATTGACTAAGCCCGTGAAAATTTCGTTCCTGGTTCCTTCAAAGTTAAGATCCAAGATCATTGGACCTCAAGGTAAAGTTTTGAAGCCTATCATCACTGATTACGAGGTGAAAATTGATATTGGAAACACTGAAGAGCTTTTGGATGGTGACGAGTTGAATGACGACGTATTCAATAGAGTCATTGACGTCACTATTGAAGGTGATGTTGAAGGGTCTAGATTGGCTAAAAAGGCCATTTTGGATATCATTAAACAGGAAACGAAGAACTTGTCTATCAAAGTCCCTGTGTCTGAGTCCTTGAAACCCTTTGCCCTTGCTTACTTACAACCGATTATCGATACTTCTTTCACCGACTTGGACATTCTTGTGCCTGATTATAAGTCTAAGAAGAACTCCATCACCATTATTGGTGACAGAGAATTGGCCTTGGAGGCTAAAGAAGTGTTTAACACAAAGTTAGACCAATTGGCGTCTAAGCTTGTTATTGACGAGGTGCCAATTCCAAAATTAAAATACCAGTTCTTGCCAATTGATACTATCCTTGAAGAAGAAAACGTTTTAATTAAATTACCTGAAGCCGGTGAATCCAACGTCAAATTCATTGGTGAAAAGGCAAACATTGCGTCTGCTAAAGAAAAGGCCAGACAAACAACGTCGAAGTTCAAGATTGAAACCTTAGATATGTCTAAAGCCCATAAAGGTAATTTACCTCATGTCAAATCTATTGCCAATTTCTTACAGACTCAAGGATTCTTCAAATCTGTTGAAAGTGCTCACGATGTTCTCGTGAAGGTTCCCTCCTTGAAACAATTGAGCGATGCTTCCGTCACATCAATCCCAATTGAGATTATTATTGATACCACTGAGGCCGGTGATGAAAACATCAAAGCTGCCAAGAAAGAGATTGTTGCTAAGGTTAATAGGTTAACTCCTGATATCTCTAAGACAATCACTGACATTGACGACTTTTTGGTGGGAAAGGTTCCAGAGACCCTTGATGCATTGTGCAAAGAAAACGGTGTCACCTATGTCATATTAAACAGCCACATTACCTTGTTCAACAACGAACCAACAGCAGTGGAAGAATCTGAAGATTTTGAAGATTTCGAAGAGACTACCAACTCATTTGATGTCATTGACAAAGCCTTGGACTGTTTAAGAGAATTGAAGGCCAATTTGGATACCGCTGAATTAGACGTTCCAGCAGAACAACAAAAGTATGTTTCTGGCCCCGGAAATACCACAATCAATGCCATCATTGCAGAAGTTGAGCCAAACTCAGTGAATGTTAAGTTTGCAGAAGGTAAGGTTTTCATTGTTGGGTTAAAATCTCAGGTTGCAACAGTCAAGAAGTTGATTGAACAATCTATTGCTGATGGGGAAGAACATGGCGACAAGTTCTCTTCTGTTGTATCAGTTCCATCGGTTGTTTTATCTAGATTGATTGGTAAAAATGGACAATTTTTGAATGCTTTGAAAGATGAATATGGTGTCAAAATTGATGTTGGCGAAGAAGAGGAAGAAAAAGCCGACAAAACCGATATCGTCGTTGTCGGAATCAAGAGGAATGTCGACAGCTGTAAAAGCAAAATTGCGTCTTTAGCCAAGAGATGGGCAGATGAAACTACTGCTAGATTGAGAATCGAAAGTCACTACCACAGAAGATTAATCGGTTCTAGCGGTAAGATTATCAACAGGTTACAGGACAAGTATAACGTGAGGATAAGATACCCATCAGCCACTGAGTTGAGCTCGCCATCTCCAGACTCCCCTAAGAACAAAGATGAAGTCACTATCAGGGGCCCAACTAAAGCTGTTGCTTCTGCCAAACAAGAATTGGAAGATTTGTACAAGTTTGAAAAGGACAACGGATTTGAAGAGCTGATCAGTATTCCTGTCAAGGCAATTGCTAGAGTCATTGGTAAATCGGGTGAAACAATTAACGATATTGCCGATGGAACTGGTGTTGAATATAAATTCAGCAGAGATGATTCTAAAGAACAAAAGAGTGGATTGGTTGAGGTCAAGTTAATTGGATCCAGATCCTCTTTAAAGGAAGCTATTGCAAAAATCAAAGAAATCATTGACGAATCTGAAAACTTTGTATCCATTGACTTGGAAGTGGAGTCCCAATTCCATAAGAGTATTATTGGAAGAGGTGGTTTAAAGATGAGAGAAATTATAAGCAAAGCTGGAGGAGACAATGTTCCAAGTTACAAATATAACAAATTGTTGACAATTCCAAACGAAGGAAGTGGTTCTAACTTGATCAATTCTCAAGGTCCAAAAGAAATTGTTAATAGTATCGTTGACCAAATCAATGAGTTTGTTGCTCTCAAAAAGTCATTGGTTACTGAAAAATACGAAGTTTCAAAGCCCAAACAGAGATTCATTGTGGGACCATCGGGAACTACTCGTCAATCATTAGAAAAGGAGTTCAATGTTTCCATTGAAGTGCCCAGAGCTGATGATAAGTCTCCATTTGTGAAATTGACTGGTTTACCAGCTGATATCGACTCCTTAAAAGTTAAGATTGATCAATTGACCAAGGACGATTGGAATGCCTCCATTGATATTCCAGACACTTACCACGCATTTGTCAGTGATGGGGGTCAAATTTTCAGACTTTTGAAATCAGAATATGGAGTTGAAGTTACTCACGGTAATTTAGCAAGAAAAGCTTCAAAATTGTCCAACTTTTCTGCGCCATTACCACCAGCTGAATCCCAACCAACTGAAGAAGAAACCACCAAATTCATCATCACAGAAGTCTCTGGTACTGAAGAGTCATCCAATTCCATTCCATGGAGGTTGAAAGGTGAAAAAGAGTCAACCGACAAAGTGTTAGACTTGTTGACCATAAAATTGGAGTTGGCAAAATCCGCCAATTTCAATGGTTGGTTCTATACTTCTAAGCCTTCCGCTTTGTCCAAGATCATCGGACCCAGAGGAACCACCATCAAATCCATCAGAGAGAAATCCAATGCATTTATCCATATTCCAAAGGCTGGTGCCACCAACAGTAACTACGTTTACTTGATCGGTACTGAAGACGGCTTGAAGATAGCCCAAAAAGCCATTGAAAAAGTCATCTAGTTTTAAAACGTGTAATAGAATGTTTCGTTAATATCATATATCAAATCATACAAAGTGTCATTATTTGTTTTCTCTAAATCTCTGTAACGCCCTTTCTCTTGCAAACTTGTGCTCTACTATGGGCTGCGGGTAATCATTTACCGGCTCCGAATCCTTTTCATATGGGTGATGGATCCGCTTGTTGTCCAAGTCTGCCAATTCCGGCACCCACTTCCTCACATACTTTCCAGACTTATCAAACCGTTGTGATTGTAAATAAGGATTGAAGATTCTAAAGTACGGTTGTGGATCTACCCCAGTACTAGAGCTGAACCCCCATCCCCCGTTATTGGAAGCGAAATCTCCGTCGATGAGTATATCCATGAAGTACTTCTCTCCGTGCCTCCAATCAATAAACAAGTGCTTAGAAAGAAACGATGCCACAATCATTCTGCCTCTGTTACTAACGTGGCCAGTCTGGTATAATTGTCTCATAACTGCATCCACCACGGGATACCCGGTTTGTCCTTTAACCCACAGATCAAAATGATCTTGGTTATACTCCCATTGCAAATCGGTGAAGTCTAAATGGTACGGCTTGAACATACAAACATGGGGCCAATTGGCCACAATGTGCTTGTAAAAGTCTCTCCAAGCAACTTGTCGTACCCATTGAAGAACACTGCTGTCTCCCAGGTCTACTTTCTTCGATATTTTATTGTCCACAATAGCCCGAATCACTGAACGGGCACTGATGCTTCCGATTGCAAAATAATGGCTAAGATGACTTGAAACGTCGGTGTCAAGCAGATTTCTGTTCTCATCGTAATCTTTGATCTTGGAACTTTTGAGGTATTCCATCAACTGTTCGTAGGCTTCCAGTTCCCCTGGTTTATAAAGCTTCTTGTAGTTTTTCATTTGTAGCTGGTCAAGTTTTTTATCTGTAGGAATTTCTGGCTCGTGAAATGGTAAGGTCTTTGAATCGGCCTCAAAGTCTTGTTTCACAGGAGAGGAAAACACCTGCGGGTCTTCTTTATTCACATAAGTGCACCAGGAGTTGTACCAGGGCTTGAATACCGAATAAGCTGTACCCTTTCCCGACACCAATTCGCCTGGAGGCACAACGCAAGTATCGTGAAAAGACTGGAACTCAAAGTCTTTCAGTTTGTGAAACCTGATGTAGTCTCTCAACTCATCCACTTCGTAGTTGATGTTTCCAAATACGTACTTGTACTGATGTTTCAGTAAGAATTCATTGAGCGTCGAATAATGGTCTTTCTTATCCTTGACTGTAACCACCACCAATGGAATATTTAGCTTCTGCAAGTCTTGCTTCAACACCCTAAGAGTATCAAGTTTGAACCGCATTTGAAACTTTCCCACTGCATGACTGTATAGGTCTTCGATGCAGTGGATGTAAAGGCCAATTAAAGGCACGTTTAGCTTATTCCCCAATTTGGAAGCATGGTATAACGCCGTGTTGTCACGAATACGTAGATCGTTATTGAACAAATGCACCACCCCCTTAGTTTCGTGGGACAAACGGGGTTTCTCCCGAAGGGCGTTCAAAATATTTACTGGTTTGTTCTCGTCTTTCAAGTATTTCTGAGCCACGGTTTTATGGGAGATCTCTTGGGGGTAATACGGGCTGCTGAACTCAGGCATTTGCCGTTCGGACTTGGACTTCTTGGTGCTGGGCATGGTTTATGTTCCTCAATTTTCTGGGACTTCAGTTATTTTTAAGCACATTCAATGAACATTGCTGCAATAGATGTAATTGCTCGCAAGAAATTGCTGCTAAATTCCTATACCGCAACCACGCATAGAAAAAAAACATAGAAAAAAAAAAGACGCTAAGATCGCTATTGGTTCATTGCAGATCAAAGGTCCCGCATTATTTTGTATGTTAGAATTGTGGCTTTGGAATCTCTGGCGGACGACCCCGACCAAGCGCCTTGCACTTGGCATCGCCTCTAGAACTTGCATCGAAAATTGCACTTTCA
Source organism: Yamadazyma sp. yHKS699 (assembly GCA_030580295.1). Taxonomy (NCBI): domain Eukaryota; kingdom Fungi; phylum Ascomycota; class Pichiomycetes; order Serinales; family Debaryomycetaceae; genus Yamadazyma; species Yamadazyma sp. yHKS699. The sequence continues at coordinate 37,578 of JAKTSQ010000027.1, read as the reverse complement.
ATTATAGGCGAATGTGCGTCTTAAGGCATTAGGTTTTTGCCGGAAGCACCAAAACCGAAGGTGGCTTGTCCTAAAAGAGAGATGAGCTATGAAAAAAATCTGAAAAAAGGTTAAATACCATACACTGTTAGAGCTCGTAAATGCAATAGGTAGCTATAATAGGTAGCGAGTGTGAAGCTGTGTGAGTTCCACAATTTCGTCAACACGGCTTTCAAAACTGTGGTACTTAAGCTTATACAAGTTGCCATAAATTCCAGTTTCTTTTTATGGGAGATGAAACTTACCGCGAGAACCGGACATCCGAGGGTACATCCGACCGTTTCCTCTATGCGTGCCACGTGACATTGCGCAAGCTTTTTGAACCCTTAGGTTGTCAAAACTGTTGGTAACTTGGTATGTCCACGAATTCTGCAACTGTGGCACCCCGGAACTTAAAGTTGTTGCAGATGCCAAAAACGGCTAATATGCAAAAAGAAATAAAAAAACGACCAACCAAGACGTGAGACCATCGGATGGTTCAGGTGAAAAATTATATATAAATACAAAGGCATAAGGCGTTTATCTGGACAAGAATTGTCGAGTCTAAATAAAATGGGAATATCTGATATATGGAGTCGTAGTCAGGAAACTAAAGACGAGAAGGCTTCCGATGAGGATTTGGTGTCTGTGCTATCTGCTGCTTCCAAGTACGATGCCGTCGTACAAGTTGATCAAAATAAGAAGGAAATAGGGTATGTGTCTGCCACATTTTTGTGTTTAAACAGAATGATTGGTAGTGGTGTGTTCTCGTTAGGATCTACCATCTATTTGTTGAGTGGATCCGTAGGAACTGCTTTGATTATGTGGGTAGCTGGGTCTTTGATTGCCTTTAGCGGATTGTTGGTGTACATGGAGTTTGGAACGGCCATTCCAAGGAATGGTGGTGAAAAGAACTATATTGAGTACATCTACAAGAAACCAAGGTTTTTGGCTACCACCATGTATGCTTCTTATGTCTTCTTCTTAGGATGGGCTGCTGGTAATTCAGTGGTTGTAGGTGAATACTTGTTGAACGCTGCCGGTAAAGAAGTGACCCAATGGAACTCTCGTGGAATTGGTTTGGGAGTTATTACTTTTGCATTTTTAATCAATGGTGTGTCTGTTAAAGCCGGCTTACTTTTAGGTAACGTTTTAGGAGTGTTCAAAATTGGTATTGTGTTATTTATTGTCGTTACTGGATGGGTTGCCCTTGGTGGTGGTATCAAGACCGCTGGATTTAAGCCAACTGGTAATTTCACTAACGCCTTTACTGGATCTTCTCCAACTGGATTCGGGGTGGTTAATGCCTTATATAATGTGATCTGGTCTTATGTGGGATACTCCAATGCTAACTACGCTTTGGGTGAAGCCAAAAACCCCGGTAAAGTGTTGAAAGTTGCCGCTCCTACAGCTTTCCTTTCATTGGTGGTGTTGTATATGTTGACCAACATTGCATACTTTGCAGTTGTGCCAAAAGAAGAATTGGGGGCTTCTGGAAGAATTTTGGCAGCCACTTTTTTCAAGTACGCTTTCGGTGAAACCGCCGAAAAGGCCAGTAGTGTGTTTGTTGCATTATCTGCTTTGGGTAACGTTTTATCCGTGATCTTCTCTCAAGGAAGAATCATTCAACAATTAGGAAGAGAAGGAAGTTTACCATTCTCCAGATTATGGGCCAGTTCCAAACCATTTGGATCTCCTTTCATGGGTTTGTTCCAGCACTGGGTCGTTTGTTGTGTGACTATTGTGGCACCACCTCCAGGTGATGCTTACAACTTTGTGTTGAACTTGATCTCATACCCATTAAATGTCGTCAATACTTTTGTTGGATTCGGATTGTTATACTTGAAGTACCAGGCTTACAAGGGACACATTGGCTGGGGCCCAAGTTTCAGAGCACCTGTTCCTATTGTGGTTTTCTTTGCTTTGAGCTCATTATATTTAATTGCTGCTCCATACATTCCTCCAACCGATGGACAAACTGTGTACAATAGCTTGCCTTACTGGATTCATCCGGTGGTCACATGGGGTGTGTTTGGTCTTGGATTTGTGTACTGGGTTGTGTGGGCTAAAATCTTACCACACTTTGGTGGTTACAGAATCGTTGTCAAGGAAGTGATAGGAGAAGATGGTTTCTGGAGAAACAAGTTCTACAAGATTTCCAAGGACGGAAATAATGATGATATAGTTGACGAAGTGGAAAACTAATATAGTACACAAGAGTATAGTAATAATAATAATCGTGAAACAACCTGGATCTCTTCCAATAATGTGAACTGGCTGTCTAAACCGAATCTCTTCCAATAATATGAACTGGCTGTCAAAATCGCTATAATAATCCTGAAACTTGCCTTTATTAATCTATGTACAAATGCCGTGGTGTGATATCATATCTTGAACCTGTGCCCCTTGTGTTCGTGTAATGGAGACCAAATACCTCTTACGGACTCGTTATTGGAAATGACTTTATGGTTGAATTTCTTCAATGTATTACCTGATCTCTGGGAATAATCAGACAATAAAGTGGTGATTTCAGTGTTTGATTTGTTCTTGATGTCTACCACCTGTTCAGAATCGTTATTGTAGCTGAATTTCAAGCTTGGATGTCCTGATTTCTTCGTCACTTGAATGAATATATCTGAATTACTCAATGCAAAGTTATTTATTGAACCGCTGGTCAAGAGCTCTCTGATTCCTTTTGAGGATCCACCCCAGTTGCAGTACTGGATGGTGATCTTGTGGCATGGCTTGACGAAAGTAGCCAATCCGTTCCTTATTAAAGAAGGCTTCAATACAGCTTTTACAGGCATGCTAGGGTAGTTGGTTAAGTGTACAGTGAAAATTTTCACAGTGGTTCGCGAATTGGTGTGAGGATCCAGAAATTCGAGTTATAGTCACGTGACCCATTTTTTCGTCTGCGGCACAAGAGATGCCCGACGCAAAGGGCAAGTGATGGAGAGCGATAAATGAGAAATGGAAGTTTCAGCTTACAGCCAAAGAAGACAAAGGGTGGAAACGATACCTACATTTATCCCAAATAAGCACCAAAGCGATACGTCCAAAGAAATACCAAACCCAAACAGCTCCCGTGTTTACAGTTGCAGCCATTGACTCATCTCCAAACGGCAACAAATGCCACTCCAGAATAAAAAATCAAAACGGCAATTGACCGCGCCATCATCTCCATACAAAATGTTTCTACTCTCGGGATCAATTTCTCATTTGAGAATATATCCATCAAAAGAAACATATAGGAATTCCTTTAAATATTATGACTGTTCCATTCAAAAAATTTTCAAACAACAGCACATAATATGTCCAACTATAAGTCATATCAACAGGTTATTTCGTTATCTATACGACCAAATAGCCCGGCTAAGGTGAAAAAAGCAAAAGTGCCTAAACAGCAGCCAAAATTGAGAACTAAGACCGGTTGCCTCACGTGTAGGAAGAGAAAGAAAAAGTGTGACGAGAACGTCGTAGATGGAAAATGTCAAGGATGTAGCCGGAACTTCTTGGACTGCTCGTGGCCCGTATTACACACCCTCCAACAACAAGATGCTGCCCAACAAGAATCAAGTATTCTCAGATCTCCATTATGTTTTGATAGAAAGTTGAGTGTATCCAGTGAAAGCAGTGAAGCCAGTAATATGAGTGATACCAGTCACCTCAGTCTATCCAACTCCACAATGAGTCCTCGCGACTCGTACCCGAGCCCCAGATCTCCATGCTTAGACGAGATGCCCATTAAACTCCCACCATTACGGTTTATGACTAAGCAAAACCCCCAGCCATTAAAACCTTTGGACAAACAGCACACATTCGTGATCACTTCTGTCAACGACGACCGGTTGTGCGGTGTGAAGCAGTGAACTATAGACACGGTGTGAATGATTAACGACTAACGATTAGATAAGAGGTTTAGTAAGCACGGCAATACCGAAGAAGCCGAAACCCATGGAAACCAAATGTAAAAACACATTGGAACTTTTGGAAATGACGGTCCTCAGTTCCCGAGTTTCTAAGCCTTTCGTACTATAATGTAATATATGATATCTCGTTTTATTACTGTTTTCGTGCATAGTTAACTATCAGTAATAGTTGGGTGCCGCACGACATTTTGCAATCAGCTATGCTGTACATTCTCCCCGTTTCCCCAGCCAGGTCTCTTCCTCGACCAGGGAATGTAGTCGTGGTCTAGCTGGATTGTCTTGTGGATTAGATTTCAAGTATTTCTTAATGATCCGATGAGATTATAAACGCTGTGCATGGCTGCAACATTTATGTAGCAAAGATCTGCAAAGATCGACTTCGAGGGATGTTCAATAGCTGTGGAGGTCACAACTCCTTCAAACGTCAAACTTACCCAAACTCGCTCAAACTCGCTCAAACCCACTCAAACCCACCAAAACTCACAACCTGCCCTTGTATGACAGTGCGCCATACTGTTTTCTTGGAGACTTGAAAATTGAAAATTGCTATATTCATGTTCTCTTCTCTCACACGGACCCCCGTGTTTCGAGGATTGTCGTTGCTAGACAAGCTACTCCCCCTTCTCATAATTGTGGCGATGGTGTTGGGGATTCTTCTATCGGTGTACGTTCCATCAAGCCGGTCGGCTTTCCACGGGGCTGAAATCATCGGCGTGTCGATTCCATTGGCAGTGGGCTTAATTGTCATGATTATCCCTCCGTTATGTAAAGTGGAATGGGAGAGCTTGTTTTCCACGAAGAAATATGTCAAGCCCATACTCATTTCGCTTCTAATCAACTGGATTATCTGCCCCTTTATAATGTTTGGTCTCGCATGGTTGACTTTATTTGACCAAGATGAATATAGAAGAGGAATTATTATGATAGGATTGGCTCGATGTATTGCTATGGTGTTAATCTGGAACGAAATTGCCGGTGGGGATAGTTCTTTATGTGCTGTGATTGTGTTGGTCAACAGTCTCTTGCAAATTGTGTTGTATGCTCCATACCAGATCTTCTTTTGCTACACCATTACCGGATCTTCTCTGGCCACGGCTATTCCGTACCAGATAGTGGCCCAGAGTGTGGCGTTCTTCTTGGGTATTCCCATAGCCGTGGGAGTCTCCATCAGAATGTTGGCGTTGCACACCATTGGAATAGAGAAATATCAGTCTTTGGTTCTTCCCTTTATTAGTCCATGGGCTTTAATTGGGTTACTATATACGATTATTGTGATTTTCATCGAGAAGGGCAACGACTTCATTCAAGAAATCGGATCGGCAATACGGTGTTTTGTTCCTTTGGTGGTGTACTTCCTTATCACCTGGTTTGGCACCTTCTTTGGCTTGAGATGGTATCTTGGAAAAAACCACGACCCTGAAAAGGTGGGACTATTATGTGGGTGTGAACTGCAGAAGGAGAAAAACATCAATAGCCACAAGTGGGAACGGTTTTGCTCTGCTAAATACGGAGAGGTCGTTACCCAGACATTCACTGCTTCCTCGAACAATTTCGAGCTAAGTCTTGCAATTGCCATTTCATTATACGGTTCCGGCAGCAAAGAGGCAATTGCTGCAACTTTTGGTCCGCTACTCGAAGTGCCTATATTGTTGATATTGGCTTTTGTGGCGAGATATTTCCGCGTGGCATACTTGTGGGCGGACGTGGAAGACGAGGAAGAAGAGACGGTGGAGTTATAATTTGTGGTTTTCACGTTATAATGTAATTTCAATAGACACACACTAAAGGAGACACTGTGGTACACAAATAGGAAGAGCCACCATACAGTCGTAGATAACACCGATAAATCGGTTAATAGTAACACCGATAGATAGTAACATCTTCACAGATAGAGCCCCCATAATTAGTAGCACCCAAATAGCCCGTTCGGATATCCTGCCCAAATCGATCGCTGCTTACATCAGCAATTAAACTTCCTTAAATCATTCTCTATGAAGGACCGATCTCCGTTATCACAACCAGACGCCACACCGTTGAATCTAGGGTCTATTTTAGATACAGGGCCTGATGTACATCAACATATTACACACATACCAGGCCAGCAAATTATAGTATAACGGGCCTGGCGGTTGGGATGGGACGACTTTCACGCGCGAATTCGCCTGATTGCGTAATTTGTAGACCTCACAAGACCCATAACTGATAACGAAGCTCAGTCTTGCAAAATGATACTCCATAAGGAAAACCGTCACTGGATAAAGAGCTGGGTCTTTGTGTAAGGTATAAAGTGTAAAATGCGGGAGTTTTATCGCCACAAATAGGTACAAAAGTGATGATTTTGATAAAGATAACAAATTGTTCCGTAATGAATCCCATTTCCGGAATCGTCTTTTAAGAGATGTGCATGAACCTGATTTTCAGTTTCCACTATTTAAAGCCAGGGATTCCAACATTTTGTTCCACAAAACAAACAAAATGTCCAACAGTGAAAAATATGGGAACTACGATATGCATTTCGTCAAGGGAGTCGACGAAGTCCTCCAAGATGGAACCTTGATTGTAAGCAAGAAGAACAGAGACAAGGCCAAGTATCCCGAGTTTTTGCCCACTTGGAACCCCAGTGATAAACTCCCACCGTTGAAATTTTTCAAGCATGAAGATCCCGGATGCAGAGCTGATCTCCTGTTACTGAGTTTGTTCCCAAGCGACAAGGAGTTTGTCAACAAGAGAATCACTCCGAAAATGGGAAGTGAAGTCGATGGTGTGCAATTGTCTCTGCTTGATGACAAGGGAAAAGACGAATTGGCATTGTTTGTTGCTCAGAGAGGAGTGGTGGTGTTCAGAAACCAAGACTTTGCTACTCATGGGCCACAATTTGCTGTTGATTTTGGTAAGCATTTTGGTCCTTTGCACATCCACCCAACTGGTGGTGTTCCAAAAAACCACCCTCAATTGCATATCACTTACCGTCGGGCCGATTCCGGCGAGTTTGATAGAGTTTTCAGCTCCAACACCCATGCAGTGTTATGGCACAGTGATATCAGTTACGAATTGCAACCTTCTGGAACCACATTCTTTACTGTTTTAGAAGGCCCCGACACCGGTGGTGACACGATTTTTGCAAATGTGGTGGAGGCCTATAAAAGATTATCGCCAGAGTTCCAAAAGAGATTGGAAGGACTTCATGTGTTGCACACGTCCGAAGACCAAGCTTCCAACTCGCGTACTCAAGGAGGGGTGGAAAGACGGAAACCGGTGTCAAATATCCACCCATTAATTCGGGTTCATCCTGCCACTAAGGAAAAGTATATTTACATCAACAGGCCATTTTCCAGACGGATTGTTGAGTTGAAAGAACAAGAGTCCGACTTCTTATTGGAGTTCTTGTACAAGCACATCGAGCAATCCCATGACTTGCAATTGAGAGCCAAGTGGGAGCCAAATACCGTGGTGGTGTGGGATAACAGAAGCGTTCAGCACTCTGCCATTATCGATTGGGAAACCCCTATCAGTAGACACGCATTTAGAATCACTCCTCAAGCAGAGAGACCTGTTGAGAGTTTGGAGGATTTGAACAAGCCTGACTTGAACATCGGTGATGTTGGTGAAGCATTGCAGAGAGCTTTGAACCCCTAGTTTAACTTTCACCCCATTCAATTCCTTCTCGTGTATTTTTGTGCCATTTCGATTCAACTCAGGTAGTCCCATAGGCTTAGGTGTGGGCCATTTTATAGATAAGACAATCCCAATAACTCTGTCTATCTCTCAATGTTTTTATCAATAAATTATTTATGAAAGGCTGCAAATTTAAGGGCTGCAAAAGATAATGCAGCAGAGTGTCCGTGGATCTAGATCTTTTGGTTATGCGAGGTGTAGTGACGTAGCAGGTGCCCATAATACGTACATGTGGCCTTAATTTGCCCAAGAAAGTGTATTTGTCCTGTTTTGTATTAACAATAGGCCTTTCTAAAATGATATTTCTTAATTAGGATAAATCAAATTGATCGCGTACCAAATGGTCTTTGTTAAATAGCCAACTCCAATTATACAAGGTGGCTAGCAACGGCCACGTATATGGAAGGGGTCCGTGCTCCGCCATCACCCCCCCTATTATGTCCCATCGAGTCACAATTTGAGCGTTTCCATCGATTTTCACGGGTATTACGATTTAATTAGTCTTATTATTCACTAATTGGGTTAACTGAATTTACCCTTTCCAACGTATTTTCTTGTAAATCGTAAATATTTTTTGAATCTAGGCTGCAGTTGGAAGGGGAATACCAAGAGTCTTGACGACCTGCTCCTTATATATAAATCCGTAGAGTTCTCCAAAAGAAAAAATTAGGGGTTAGTATGGAAAAAGATTTCGAGAAGGCGACGGTGTCGGTTCAGGTGTACAGTCCTAGTAGTTACAGTAGTAGCGACAACAGCAGAGACAACACCAGAAATAACAGCTACACACCAAAATATATTTCTCCTGATGTCAATTCGCTACAGAATCAAATCACGGCCCAGAACCTCGAGTCAGACAGTTTTGTGTTTTATGATGACAAGGTGAACCCATTTGTTACAAAACTTGATTCTCCCATTTTCCAGTGGGATGTTCCAGCAATGGGAGGAGGGAGATCATATCCACCATTGCTTCCTAAAAAAGACCAATACATCATAAAATGGGACAAAGACGACCCCCAATTCCCCTACAATTTCTCCCTCATTAGAAAGTTGGTGTACTGTGCAGTTGTGGCATTGACCACATTCAACATATCCCTTGGATCAGCAATGTTTGCTGCTGCTACCCCACAAGTACAGGAATTATTTGAAGTCGGATCTGAAGTTGGTGCTTTGGGCACATCCTTGTTTGTATTCGGATTTGCTGCCGGACCAGTGGTTTGGGGACCCATGTCTGAGTTATACGGACGGAAATGGATCTTGATAATATCCAGTTTTGGTTACAGCTGTTTTTGTTTTGGATGTGGTACTGCCAAAGATATCCAAACGGTTATGATTACCAGGTTCTTCGAAGGGTTCATGGGAGCAGCTCCTTTAGTGATAGCCCCGGCTGCGTTGTCAGACTTGTTTGGCATCAAAAGCCGTGGTTTAGCTTTCACGTCTTTTGCAATGGTTTTATTTGGTGGTCCACTATTGGCACCGATAATGGGGGCTTATATCGTCAAAAACCCCAATTTGGGATGGAGGTGGACCCAATACGTTACTGGGATATCATCTGGGGTGAGCTGTGTATTGCTTATGGTTGGATACCATGAAACACACCATCCTACATTGCTAACAAAAAGAGCACAGGAGATTAGGCACAAGACGGGTAACTGGGGAATCAGGGGTCCTCTAGAAGACAAATTCCTCGATTTGAAGGAGATCATGGAAAATAATTTAACGAGGCCCATCAAAATGTTGTTCACCGAACCAATATTGTTCCTCATCACAATCTACAATGGATTCATCTACGGGTTGTTATATACATTTTTAACAGCCATTCCATTGATATTTCTGAGCCAGTATCATTTTGCAGACGGGACTGCTGAATTACCATACTTAGCTATGTTCACTGGTACGATTATTGGAGGGTTTATCTGTATCTTTTTCGATAGACGGTTTGTGAAAAAAATGGTCCAGAACCAAAATAAGATTATCCCAGAAGAGAGACTTCCAGCCATGATCGTGGGATCTTTTTTCTTCGCCGGAGGGTTGTTCTGGCTAGGCTGGGCTGGTGATTACGCCAACAAGGTGCACTGGATCGTACCTACAATTGGAGGTGGATCAATCGGGGTGGGTTTGATAACCATTTTCCTACCATGCATGAACTATATTGTGGACTGTTACCTCATTTACGCAGCTTCGGCCTTATCAGGAAACAACTTGTTGCGGTCCTTGTTTGCCGGTGCCTGTCCGTTATTTGCCAGACAGTTATTCCAAAACTTAGAAATCAAATGGGCTGCCACGCTTCTCGGGGGGTTTGCAGCCATTTTGATTCCCGTTCCCTTCTTATTCTACAAGTACGGGGATCGTATTAGACAAAAGAGTAGATATGCCTTCAACTAATCGAGCCCACTGGTGGGCTCAGACTGAATATACAACTGTGAATAATTTCCATCAGCCAAACTCTTCTGTTGGTGCGTTTGTTTTTCATTGCCTGGAATAGTACCGGTCAGGGACCCTGACACAGCAATCCTGCATATAACAATGTATCATATAACGCCGATTTTATCACTGCCTCAACGGAGACGGACCTCTAGGTAGCGTATTTTGGTTGCAGCTTATGACCAACAAGTATTACCGGGCTTTCCAGAAGGAGATAAATTTCCGGATAACTACCAATAGGGCATTTGCTGATATTAAAGGAAAATGGGAGTTTACATGAATAGGTAGAGGCGCTCCATTGGTCCTCCCAGAGTACTAGTCTTCGGTAACACAGCAACTAGGTCATCGTCTTTGACATTGGAATTTTTAGGCCGTTTGGCGCGGCCGTCAAATGAGCACCGCACAGTCGGCATTAAAATATGCATTACTAACCCAACTGGATAGAGGAAAAATAAAAAATTTTCTTTTTTTATTGAAAACATAAAAGGCACGGCAATCCCAAAGTCAGTTTTTTTGCTACCTGGAATATTTGCTTACAACTATGGATAATCAATCGGTAGGATCGACAAACAGTCACAAGTCCAGTGCCACAGAAAAGGATGTTACTCCCTTCACAGGAGCTGCCAGCTCTAAACAATTCAATAATTCCGATGATTTAGAAGGAAACGAAATTCTTGAAAATGGTGATGAATTGAGCAGATACGAGTCTAATGCTACTGCTTCTCGGACTTTGAGTAGAAGAATGACCGGTGCCGATGAGTTAATAAAGGAAGCCAACAACACAGATGAGCCTTTACCCTCAATGGGAGGTGGAAGAGAATTACCTCCCCCATTACCGGAACGGGAAGCTTATTTGGTAGGCTATGATGGTCCCAACGATCCTATGCATCCACATAACTTCCCATTGTGGAAGAAAGTGTTATATTCCGGAATCGTTGGATTAAATGCATTGAGTATCAGTATGGGGTCTGCCATGTTTTCTGCGGCAGCCCCAGTGGTGGAAGTCAAATATCATGTGGGATCCACTGTTGGTACTTTAGGTACGTCGCTTTTCGTGTTTGGATTTGCTTCCGGACCCGTGATTTGGGGTCCTTTAACCGAGTTGTTTGGTAGAAAAAGTGTGTTGGTTTGTTCGTCGTTTGTTTACGTGTGTTTCTGTTTTGCATCTGCCACTTCGGAAAATATCCAGAGTATCATGATCACAAGATTCTTCGGTGGTTTCACGGGGGCGGCACCTTTGGTGGCGGCACCTGCTGTTATGGCCGATTTGTTTGGTGTTAGGACCAGAGGTCAAGCCACATCGGTCTTTGCCATGGTGTTATTTGGAGGTCCTATGTTAGCCCCAATTATTTCAGCTTTCGTCGTCAAAAATCCACACATGGGATGGAGATGGCCATTATATATTACTGGTATGATTGCTGGTCTTGGATGCATTTTGAACATTTTCGTTCTTGAAGAAACCCATCATCCTGTGATTTTGGTTAGAAAAGCTGAAATACTAAGAAGAAGAACCGGAAACTGGGGTATTGCTGCTCCTCATGAAGAGACCACTCTTGACTTTAAGGAAATCGTGGAAAAGAACTTGTCCAGACCATTGGTGATGTTGTTCACCGAACCAATCTTGCTTTTGATTACCATCTACAATGCGTTCATCTACGGGATTTTGTACTTGTTTTTGACAGCAATCCCATTGATTTTCCAAGGTAAGTATCACTTTGAGTCCGGGGTGGCTGAATTACCCTACTTAGGAATGTTCATTGGTACGTTTATTGGTGGTATTGTTTGTATCTTCTTTGAAAACAGATTCTTGAGGATTATGGACAAAAATGGCGGTAAGCCAGTTCCGGAAGAAAGATTACCCCCAATGATGGTTGGATCTTTCTTCTTTGCTGCTGGATTGTTTTGGTTAGGATGGGCCGGTGATTACGCAGATAAAGTCCACTGGATCGTGCCGACTTTAGGTGCAGCTGCTTCCGGTATTGGATTGATTGCTATTTTCTTACCTTGCATTAACTATATCATCGACTGTTACTTGTTCTTTGCTGCCTCGGCTTTGGCTGGTAACACTTTCTTGAGATCTGCTTTTGGTGCTGCTTTCCCCTTATTTGCCAGACAAATGTTTGTTAACATGGAGATCAAATGGGCTTGTACCTTATTGGGGGCCTTTGCCTTGGTTTTGGTTCCAGTTCCATTTTTGTTCTACAAGTACGGTAGGGTACTCAGAGAAAAATCCAAATACGCTTTCGTATTATAAATAGCATAAGTCATATTGACCATATAATAATAATAAATTTTTGTTTGTAAGAGGTGAGAGGCTTAGTTTTATAGATGTTGATGAGGTGGATGGGTGTACGTTAAGATGTTCTTATAGGTGTGGATATGTGGTATAGATGTGTGATCCAAATAGGAACATACAAAGGCTGTGATAACGGTACCTCGAAATGTAAGAGACCGGATTAATAATAAATGACGTTCATTTGTATCGTAAGTATGACTATGTAGTATGTGGCTTTCAAAGCTAGTTTTCAAATTCCTTCTTCACTGGTCCAGCAGTGTGAACTTCCTCCGAAGAGTACACAGTAGGTTCAAAAGTCTCATCGTACTTTTCGTGGACCTTGTTGTGTGTGTCCGTAAGAATGTCGTCGTTAGAAATTAAGTTAGCGTCACTTAAACTGTGCATGTTGAAGTTGATGTACCTCTGTTTGGAAGAAAAGTTTCTGGCATTGGCAGTTTGCTGAATAGGTATCCAGCATCTGCTGGCGGTTTTGAAGTTAGAAACCTTTAATATTTGTCTGACACTCATGGGTATTTATTGTATTTATTTGAAGTGATAATAATTTTTCAAAATCTGGGCAGATCCGAGCTCCTTTATAGTTTTTTTTTCTGGCACAACAGGAGAAAACTTTACTACCCCAGATTAATCACATCCGCAAATCCGTAGGTGACTCAAAATCAATCATGCGAATTTTCGGCATGACTCAGTGCCGAGGGATAATTTAATAAGATTTGAACAACAACGTGGGCCCCTTTTACCTCAATGGTTAGGCCATACTAATGCTGTACCACCCTTAACTTATACCTCTTCATCAGACGGTGTATCTGGTGCCTTATCATCCCCCACTTAAAAAACACCGGGCCCTTCTCCGTGACCTGATTTCTTTCGTCCGAAAATGCGACAGGTACCTTTTGCCCGAAAACTTTATCACGTCACTGGTGGTCGTGCGCCGACAACATCCCATGTGTGCAAAGTTGCCGTTCCTCCATCGGTGTCTTGTGATATTTGCGGGGGTCCGTAACTGGTCATTTGTGATAGTGTACAACTCAAACAAATCGAAGAAATTGAACGGACTTGAAATATTCCGTGGTTTGTTTGGTACAAAATCTGGGGTGAAAGGAAAGCGAGCGCTGTGAGAATTATCGACAGTGATTTTTTAACTAATTAAATACATACAGATTTACAATGGGAACCGGTTGGGAACTTACAAAATCATTGAGGGACCAACTATATAAGTATGCATCCTATAAACAGACGTCGATCTCCTTGAGACAGATGGTGCAGTTTGGCCCTAGTCCCAGCCCAGGGTCGATTTTTTTGGCGTCTCAGTTTATTGTGGAGGAACTACCCATTAGATTGGCTTTGAAAGTGAAAGATCTAGAAAATGCCCCCTTGGGGTTGAATGAAATGCCCTCAACCATAAAGGTGAAGAACTGGTACGCTCAGTCATTTGAAGAATTGGTGAATTTACCTAAACCCACCATCTCTGAAGAATTAATGAAGCTTTTAAACTCCAACGGGGGCTTAAGTAGAAAAATCGTGGGAAATCAGATCTTGCATGATGATAGTACCACTATACAGGAGAAGGTGAATCCGGTGCTAGATGAAAGAAACAACCCTGCTATCAATAATGTGTTCAGTGATGATGGAATTATTGTGAGATCTCATCACTCTTCCCAGGCAAATGCTGCTCCTGCCAGCCCGACATCATCCTCAAGATCGATCAGTGAGTCTCCTACGTTTGGAAAGACGTATTTCACGCCTACCCCAGTGAATGTGGTCTGGCCAAAAGAAGTATATGATTACAATAAGCAGGTACATGACGCTTTATCCAAGATCAAAAAGAGACACGATGCCACCGTTGCCACAATGGCTCAAGGTGTACAGGAATGGAAACATGAAAATAAGACTGTGTATGTCAACTCATCCATCCAGACGTTTTTGGACAGGTTTTACATGTCAAGAATTGGAATCAGAATGTTGATTGGACAGCACATTGCTTTGAATTTATCCCAACAGAAACCCAAATCAAAGCTTTCCAACTTTATCAACGGGTCTGGAAACGGAAATGGTGGGGTGACCACTGCTAAAAAGAGCAACTACGTGGGGGTTATCTGTACCGACTGTAATGTGGGAGAAATTGCTGAAGATGCTATCGAAACTGCCAAGTACATCTGTGAAGAATACTATGGGTTATTCGATTGCCCTGAAATCAAGTTGATCCTTACGAAAAACGAAATTGAGTTCATGTATGTTCCAGGCCACTTAATCCATATGTTGTTCGAGACGTTAAAGAACAGTTTAAGAGCCACCATTGAATTCCATACTCCATTACTCAAACAAGCGTTGATCGACAAAAACCCAGAGTTGAAGATGGAAGACATTGATATTAACGACTTGAAGTTTCCTCCTATCAAGGTAATCATCAGTGAAGGTTCAGAAGATATTGCTATCAAGATAAGTGATGAAGGTGGTGGAATTGCTAGAAGTGAAATTCCATTGATTTGGACTTATCTTTACACCACGGTATCCGAGACCCCAGTCTTAGATTCCGAGTATAACCAGACATCTTTCAAGGCACCAATGGCCGGATTCGGTTATGGGTTGCCCATCTCCAGACTTTATTCCCAATATTTCGGAGGTGATTTGAAATTGATCTCCATGGAGGGCTACGGTACCGATGTGTACTTACATTTAAACCGGTTGTCCAGTTCTTCCGAGCCGCTTCCGTAATTACGTACTTATGAATAAAGCTTCCAATGAGCCCTACATCTCTAGCATTCAAAACACCCTTACACCATTTCTCTACCCCACGCGTCATGTGACTTTCAAACAAATTGTAGCCTAATCAACTGAGAAAGCGAGGATAAAATTTTCAGTCATTTATTGTGAGTATGTCAGTTCCAAGGAGGAAACCGTGGGAGGTTTCATCTGGCACATCTTCAGCCACCGTGGCAGGAGGCGATTCTAGTGCTACAGCAACTGCTCCAATAAATATGGCAAGTCCATTTATAGGAGCCGATTTAGGGACAAGAAATGCTTCTGACGTTGCCTCCGCTGTACCAGAAAGGCCCGCTTCTTTGACGTCGGACTTGTCATCGATGTCCAACACGTCTCCCTACGGGTCTGGAAGCTATGGGTCTACCGGCTACGGAAGTGGCTACGGGGCTAATCGTTACGGGAGCTCCTATGGAGGCATGGGAGGTTCTAGTATGTATGGTGGAATGGGAGGCTACGGTTCCAGCATGTACGGAGGTATGGGAGGATATGGTTCCAGTATGTATGGTGGCATGGGAGGTATGGGCGGCTATGGTAGTGGAATGTATGGTATGGGCGGCTATGGATCTGGTATGCATGGTCAGCCCGGTATGGGAGGAGGTCTTGCTGAAGGAACTCAAGCCACTTTCCAGCTAATTGAGAGCATCATAGGAGCAGTGGGCGGGTTTGCCCAAATGCTTGAAGCCACCTATATGGCCACACATTCTTCATTTTTTACGATGGTGTCATTAGCAGAACAGTTTGGCAATTTGAAAAATGCATTGGGTTCGTTATTAGGTATTTATGCATTGATCAACTTTGCTAAAAAGGTGTTCTACAAAGTCACGGGTCAGACATACAACCATGGAATCAATTTGAAGGAATTTAGCAAGTTTGAAACGAAGCAAAAGAAAATCGAAGAGAACTTGAAAAGATCCAACTCTGGAAAGTCCAGGATCTCATTAAAGCCACTTTTATTATTCCTTGCTGCATCTATTGGGTTCCCATACTTATTGAGTAAAGCCATCCAGAAATTGAATGAGCAACAACAAAAAAGGGCTTTGACCCAGCAACATCAACAAGCACAAGGAGGAGCACCTGGAGTCTTTGATCCTTCGAATTTGCAATTTGCTAAAGCTTTATACGAATTCAACCCCGAGAACCCCAACATTGAAATCGAACTTAAACAAAATGATCTTGTGGCAATATTATCAAAGTTGGATCCTATGGGTAACGAAAGTAAATGGTGGAAAGTCAGAAGCAGATCAGGCAAGGTTGGGTACGTTCCTTCCAACTATCTTGCGGTAATTGAGAGAAAGCCTAAAGTGCTAGGTGCAGCATCCAATCCAGCATCACCAAGCATTGTTCCACAACCTAAAGAATTGGTTGACGAGTTTAGGAAGGAGTAATCTCTTGTGTATCATAGTTGAATATCATTTTTGTCTGTACCATAGTATTTATCATATAACTCATATCTAATGTTATTTATATTCATAACCAATATTGTTCGTATTTAATATTTCATAATGTCTTATATTTCAGTTTCTTATTTTTCATAATTTCTTATATTTTGTAATATCTAATGTTTCATAGTATCGTATTGTAAACTACACAGTACTAAACTCCATCTTCAGGACGGTTTTGTTCCACCTCGATTTTGGACCCTTTGTCTTGCAAGTCTTTGTACCCCTTGCTGTTATCCTTTACTCTTTGTCTTTGCTTGTTACCCAAGTTTTGAGCAGTCTTGCCGACTTCTTCAGCTCCTTCAGCGAGCTTTTCACCAGCTTTTTGGCTAACATCCTCAGCAGCATCTCCAAGATCACTGGCCTTTTTCTTACCCTCGGTCAACACTTCATCGGTCTTCTTATTCACTTTTTGGGCCGCATCTTCTGCGGCAGCTCCGACATTGATGTCTTTGACCTCTTCAACCTTTTCCATGCCGTCTGCCAACACCTCTCCGGTCTTTTTATTCACTTTCTGGGCCACATCCGATACCTTTTCCGGAGCCTTTTCGGCTGTTTCCATGGTGGCAGCCAAAAATTCACCAGTCTTTTTGTTGGCCTTATCTAAGGTCTGCTTGACACCATCGACAATTGAGTAGCTGTTGACTCTTGAAACATGGTAAGCTCTGACGGAGGTTTGTCTTGGGATTCTTAATGCAGTAAAACGGAACATCTTGGTTTGATAGTTTATTCATATTTGCACCCTCAACAGTATTTATATGGCTAGCTTAAAGCAATGATTGCGGTACTAAATGCCTGATTGCTATAATTAAATTTTCTTTTTTGTTTCTTGAATATTCGAATACGGTCACGATTGCTACCAACCTTAAACCCCGACCACTTGTCGGTTTCCGTACTACTACGGCCCCTTTTGTGTGCCGGCCACGAGTCGCTGTCGGTCCAGATTGAGACACTTCTAATGGTTGCGAAAGGTCACAGCTGCAAATTTTACCTAAAAATAGCGTCATAATTTTAGTGCAAGAAATGTCTGATGTCTGATTGGTAGTCCACGCTTTGGAACAGACAGAAGTTATTCCGGAGGGTGCATATAGTGTGAGAGGAGGAGTAAAGATGGATATCACGGTTATATAAAAGTGCGGGTAAATGCAAGGTTGTGTAGGCGAGATTACACAGCGATGGTGAAGATTACACAGAGATGGTGAAGATTCCACAGAGATGGTGAAGATTCCATAAAGGTGGTGTTGTGGTGAACTGGTTAGGTCGATGTGTTTGAGTTAGCTCCGATTACGCCTGTACACTCTAACTTGTGTGCGGAGGGTACTAAAGGGTTCTCTACTAGAACTCAAGAGCCGGATAACTGGTTGTAATGTTTAGAGCTAGAATGGTGACCTGTGTACAATGTACGCGTTCTAGCCTGAGCCCGCATGTGAGCTAAAAGTGTGTAAAGGTCGGGAAATGGTGTATCTATATGACCTAGATGAAACGAGAAGTGTCTTAGTCTCGTAACCGGCAGTGAACTCACGTACGACGACAACGTGAAAAACTTTATTCTAGGGCTGGTCTTGTCTAACCTTGGTGCCTATGACTATTACGGTGCCATTTGCGAGGACACTCTTGTGATGTACGCAGGTAATTACGCAGTGCTCTGTCGTGTTTTGGATGAGAATTCAACCAGCTCCAATCCACATGATACGCCATACTTCGGCACCAATCTGACCCCATTTGGATCGCTATCGCGTGTCCTAAATGCATTGTTAGATATGTTAGATATTGAGAATGTTACCTATATGCTTATTCCTGAAGGACTCGTGAACAGGGTCGCTGAAGATCCTGCCATGTTGGATGAAGATGATGGGATAGTACACACAAACACACAACCCTTGCGGACTCCCACGGCTGACGTCACCAGATCCCTAGAGCTTATCAACATAGCCATGAGCGACGGCTGGCCCAACCTTTTCAGAGCCCAACTCTTGCAAGATGAGACACGAGCCTTTATCATCAACACTGGTTTTCTATACCTAATAAAATCAATAGAGGTATATCTGCATTGTCATTTGATCAGCGTCCGTTCCACCTTCGCCTACGCAACGGTCATGATGTTAGCGGTGACCATGCCTAGCGCTACAACGTACAAATATCTAAAAAGTTTGAACATCGTTAGGACTGGATCACGAGTGCCACCATAGCCCCCCTCGGACATGGTTGCAAGAACCTTTTAGATTGCTGATAGCACTGGTTCGGCTACTGGAAGCGTTCCATCTTTATCAGTTGCAATCTTTGAACAGTTGCAGCCAATCATCCTCGTTTGGAGCTGTTCTTGCTGTAGAAGTGTGGAAACGCCATTTGGTCTACGAAATGAAGCCCGTAACCTCGACCGTTCTTAACACATCTTAGCATCTACTTTTGTCTTTCAGTACAGTATCTTACCATTTTTGACGAACTCTCAATATTGTCGTGAAATATCACCTCTCAGTTCCTTAACGAGGTCTTACTACCTTTAATTACAAATTTAAGCCGGCGTGTGGATCTTGCTCCCTTCCTCTTTCAGCACCACATCAGTAAAGTACCGTACAGATACCCAAAAATTCTAGGAAACCCAATTCTTAGTTACAGATGCCGAAAAATAAGCCTACTTATTTTTAAATCATGATTATGCCCAGTACTTCTAAAGCCTCATCGTGCCCTAACCACCCGTATCTGTGACGCGAATCTAATTTTTACATTCCAGTATTTTTCGAATCATAACGATGCTCAACACCAGAAGTCTCCGGTTAATAGTACCAATAGTAGCCTTGGTCACCATATTGTTGGTGATCTTTTCCAGCTACGGGTCCATTAATGACCTGATCCAAAAAGTCAAAGAAAAGGCCGCCGATTCAGACGCTTTCTCCCATGTGGAAGAAACTAAAAATACTTTACAAGGTAAGCCCCACGAAGGTATCAAGGCTCCTTACGCTGCTCACGACGATAGTGCCGTTGGGGGTAATGCTTCTCCCGGTAAGGTTGTGGCCGACACTTCACAAAGTGAAAAGAGCCATGCCGAAAAAGCAAAGCCAGGTTCTGCTTCTGTTGGTGATGGAAACGCTGCATTAGTTGAAGACAATAAAGCTTTGGAGGACGAGGAGTACGGCAAGAGTGCCGAGAAAGTCAAACCAAAGACTAGTGGTGGTAGCACTGGAAAATGTAGTGATCAAGAGTTTGTGATTATGATCGACGCCGGTTCTAGTGGATCTCGTGTTCACGTCTATGAATTCGATACTTGTCAGTCCCCACCAGCTTTGAAGAATGAAGTTTTTGAAATGTTGAAACCAGGATTGTCTTCTTATGATACTGACACTGTTGGTGCTGCCAAATCCTTAGATAAATTGCTTGATATAGCAGTCTCTTCTATTCCAAAAGAAAAGCAAGGCTGTACCCCAATCGCAGTGAAAGCCACCGCTGGATTAAGATTATTAGGGGAAGAGAAATCTACCGCAATCTTGAAAGAAGTTAGAAGACACCTCGAAGAAGACTACCCGTTTGCAGTTGTGGCTGGTGATGGTATCTCTATTATGGAAGGGAAAGACGAGGGAGTTTATGCTTGGATTACTACCAACTATTTGTTAGGCAACATTGGATCTGCTGAAAAGACTCCAACTGCCGCCATTTTTGATTTAGGTGGAGGATCAACTCAAATCGTATTCGAGCCAGAATTCAAAGATGACGACGCCATGGTCGACGGTGAACACAAATACTCTTTGTCGTTTGGAAACAGAAAATTCACCTTATACCAATATTCTCATTTGGGTTTCGGATTGATGGAAGGTAGAAATAAGATCAATGGTTTGGTAGTCAAAAGTGAATTGGGATCCAATGAGAAATTGAAGAACAGCAAATTCACCAGTAAAGGAGATTTAAAGGGTAAAGACGCTTCAGTTACCTTGAACAACCCATGTATTGCTCCCGGATTGACAGCCAAAAACGTGGCAGTTCAACTCGCCAAGGATGAGTTCTACCTCGTGAACATGAAAGGTGCCCCTGCCGACTCCAGCGTCCACTCCGGTGCCAACTGTCGTTTCTTAGCTGAAAAGGTGTTGAATAAAGAGTCAGAGTGTTCAGAAAAACCATGCTCGTTCAACGGTATTTATCAACCATCTTTGACCAAGTCTTTCAACAGAGTTAACGACATGTATGTGTTCTCGTTCTTCTACGATAAAACCACCCCATTGGGCTTCCCCAGCTCCTTCACCGTGGAAGAATTGAAGGAATTAGCTAAAGTGGTGTGCGGGGGGCAGGAATTGTGGACCTCGGCCTTATTGGATGACGGTATCAAGATGCTTAGTGACACCGAAGAAGATGCCTCTCAATGGTGTTTGGATCTCAGCTTCATCACTGCTATGTTGCATACTGGTTATGATATCCCATTACATAGAGAGTTGAAAACCGCTAACAAAATCGACAACAACGAATTAGTTTGGTGTTTGGGTGCCTCATTGCCTTTATTGGACAAGTCAAGTGGTTGGACTTGTAGACTCAAACAAGACAGTTAATATCATAATGTATACCCTTGGTGATTCACATTTCCGGGTCCGGTCAGATAGTAGAATTGGTCGCACGGTCTCCGATTTTTTTTTAGTCATAATCTAGCAGCTGAAGTAAAAACTACCAGTAACGAAAACTCGTCAATTAACCGTCATACCACACGAATAGATTTGTAGCTATAAGTATCTGTCTTTTCCAACCCATACCTCTGGTTTTTGTTTGATTTGAACTTAACAGAGAAACGTTTTTTGGCTCCAAAACATGACTGATACAGAAGAAACGCCATTACTGTTGGACGACCAGAAAGTGTCGGAAAGTCTGCCGTTGACATCAATTTCGATGAAGCCGTCGGGATCGAACAATAGGCGGCACAGAAAGGCCCTCAGAGAGACGAGGCCCAGCCTGAGAAGCACTAGTCCTGATACAATAAAGAGAATTCCCCCGAAAATTCACAATAAGTTATATGAACACACCAATAAAGTGAAGCGAACACCATCCACTGTGCTAAACAAGTTGAACACGGACGAGTTAAAGTCGGTGAAGTCACACGCCGAGTTGGCAGAAACCGCCAATGGCGTTCGGATGTTGGCGAGAAACCTTGCGAAGGCCACTATCCACATAGATGTGAAGGCAATAATGGTTGTGACGAAGGCCAAGGATAACTCGTTGATATTCTTGACCAGGGATGTGGTGGAGTGGTTCTTGAAACGGAACAAGGTCATCACCGTCTATGTGGACAGCAAATTGGAAAATCTGAAGAGATTTGACTATGAAGGCTTGAAGGCCACAATACCTCGAGCACAAACCCACCTAAAGTTCTGGAACAAGGCTTTCACCAGTAATACGCCAGAAGGCTTCGACTTGGTTTTGACATTGGGAGGCGATGGTACGGTGCTTTACGTCTCCAACCTATTCCAAAGAATTGTGCCTCCAGTGATCAGTTTTTCATTGGGGTCTTTAGGATTTTTAACCAATTTCAAGTTTGAAGACTTTCGGTCCAGGATGTTGCAAATACTCAAGAGCGGTGTACGAGCTAACCTTCGAATGAGATTCACGTGCCGGGTACATAAACTGGACGGAAAGTTAGTGTGTGAACAACAAGTGTTGAACGAGTTGGTGGTGGATAGAGGCCCCAGTCCTTTCGTGACAAACTTGGAGCTTTACGGTGATGGGTCATTATTGACGGTAGCACAGGCAGATGGTTTGATCATAGCCACGCCCACTGGGTCTACTGCTTATTCGTTATCGGCTGGTGGATCGTTGGTGCACCCAGGAGTTAGTGCCATTAGTGTGACGCCCATTTGTCCCCACACGTTATCTTTCAGACCCATACTATTGCCCGATGGCATGTTCTTGAAAGTGAAAGTACCATACACAAGTCGGCTGACGGCATGGGCTTCTTTTGATGGAAAGGTCCGAACGGAGTTGTGCCAAGGAGACTATGTGACTATCCAGGCCAGTCCGTTCCCATTCCCCACGGTGATTTCCTCCAAAACAGAGTACATTGACAGTGTCAGTAGAAACCTACACTGGAATGTTAGGAGACAACAGAGACCTTTTCTGGACTACAAACTCAATGACTCTCACGACGATCAGTTGGAAAGTCAATTTGACAAGTTGTATGTTGGTGATGGCGATGCAGACGATTTTGACATCGACTACAGTGAAGATGAAGAGTTTGGCAGTAGAAATAACAGTGTAAGTGTTTCCGACACCAAACCAGTGGTGTCGGACCATACAACAGTTGAGCCTCAGCCGATCGAGATCCCCACCCACGACTTCGAAACCCAGGCGCAATCTCATCCAATTGGCGTCTCCAGGTCAGACAGTGTCACCGACAGTGTAAATGACACCTACAGCACCAACTCCACTCCAAGTGACACGGAAGAAGATCTGCCTTATCTCCCCAGCGTGGGAAATGGTCTCAGCACACCTCCATCCCATACTATTTCCTATACCAACCTCGAAGATCGGCACTGTTTTGCTCATCCCAACGCCAAGGTCACGTTTTCCAACTCTGCCAATTTTTCAGAGGGAAGTCACAGTAACTACTAGCTATGCCTAACGTAAATGAGATAAATATGATACAAAAGGATCACGTGATCAAATCACTAACTGACGTCTCATGTCGCGTAATGGTCGTGGGAAAACCCGATGATTTTGCGTCTGTCACCAATTCTGACCAGAAAAATTTTCTGAATTTTTTCTTTTCTCTTCTTTCCAAAACTTAAACTTATTACAGGTCACTGATATATTCATTTATATTCTTTCCTTATTACATTAATCTAATTGATTAAAACCTGACTTATTACAAAGACAGAAAGAGTTTACAGAAAATGACTGACTTAAATCAACAAATGAACAACCTCAGTGTCAACGAAGGAGGCGACAATCAACCACCCAAGGGAAACCAACGTCGTGGTGGATACGTTCCTCCTCATCGTCGTAACGGAGGTGGTCCTCCTTCCAACGATTCCTTCGATGATAGCATCTTTGGTGGATCTCGTGGCGGCAGCCGTGGTGGTTACAACAATGGTGGCTATGGTGGAGGTTACGGTGGAGGTTATGGTAATAACCGTCGTGGCGGAAGCTATGGTGGTGGATACGGTAACAGCCGTCGTGGTGGAAGCTACGGAGGCGGCTACGGTAACAACAACTTCAACAAACCAGGTATTGGTAAATGGGTTGATGGTAAACACGTTCCTGCCGAAAAGGATGAAAAGTTGGAATTGAAATTGTTTGGTGTTGCTGAAGACACCAGTTTCCAATCTTCCGGTATCAACTTCGATGATTACGATAACATCCCTGTTGAAGCTTCTGGTAACGATGTTCCAGAACCAATCACTGCTTTCACTGCTCCTCCTTTGGATCCTTTATTGGTTGAAAACATCACTTTGTCTAGATTCACCAAACCAACTCCAGTTCAGAAATACTCTGTCCCTATTGTTGCTGGTGGTAGAGATTTGATGGCTTGTGCTCAAACTGGTTCTGGTAAAACTGGTGGTTTCTTATTCCCAGTGTTATCTGAATCTTACATGAACGGTCCATCCCCAACCCCAAAACCAACTGGTCAATTTTCCTCAAGAAAAGTTTACCCAACTGCTTTGGTTATGGCCCCAACTAGAGAGTTGGTTTCTCAAATTTATGATGAAGCTAAGAAATTCTCTTACAGATCGTGGGTTCAACCTGTTGTCGTGTACGGTGGTGCTGACATTGGTCCTCAAATTGGAAACTTACAAAGAGGTTGTGATTTGATTGTTGCTACCCCAGGTCGTTTGAAGGATTTGTTAGAAAAGGGTCTTATCTCTTTAGCTAACATCAAATACTTGGTGTTGGATGAGGCCGACAGAATGTTGGATATGGGTTTCGAACCTCAGATCAGACACATTGTCCAAGAGTGTGACATGCCAGGTACTGAAGATAGACAAACTTTGATGTTCTCTGCCACTTTCCCCAGAGACATTCAAATGTTGGCCAAGGACTTTTTGAAAGATTATATTTTCTTGTCCGTTGGTAGAGTTGGTTCTACTTCGGAAAACATCACCCAAAAGATCTTGTACGTGGAAGATGAAGAAAAGAAAGATGTTTTATTGGACTTATTGAGTGCCAATGAAAACGGTTTAACCATCATCTTTACTGAGACCAAGAGAATGGCCGACAACTTAGCCGATTTCTTATACGACCAAGAGTTCCCTGCCACTGCCATCCATGGTGACAGATCACAATACGAAAGAGAAAAAGCTTTGGCTGCTTTCAAGAGTGGTAAAGCTCCAATTTTGGTTGCCACTGCCGTTGCTGCTAGAGGTTTGGATATTCCAAATGTCTCCCATGTTGTTAACTACGATTTACCAGGTGATATTGATGATTACGTTCATAGAATCGGTAGAACTGGTAGAGCTGGTAACACTGGTATTGCTACTGCTTTCTTCAACAGAAACAACAAGAATATCGTCAAAGAATTGATTGAGTTGTTAGGTGAAGCTAACCAAGAAGTCCCAGATTTCTTATCCAAGATTGGCAGAGAATCCGGTGGAAGAGGTGGTATGAGAGGCGGTGGAAGAGGTGGATCCAGAGGTGGATCCAGAGATTTCAGAAGAAGTGGTGGAGGAAATGGCTTTGGCTCTTCCGGAGGTTCTTCTTATGGAAACAACTCTGGTTGGGGCAACTCATCCTACTCCAGTTACGGTAACGGTGGAGGACGTGGATCTTCTGGCGGATATGGTAACGGTGGTAGCTCAGGCTCATCGGGTTACGGTAACCCAGCCTCCTCCAATAATTCTTGGTGGTAAGTGTTATACATCCAAAGTATACGCTTGAAGTTATTGCAATATCAGAAATGATATTTCAAAATTTAATTATATCAATGTCTCAATCTTAAAATTATTATTATAGAGTTACAAAGAGAGGATTTTCATTACAAAGGGTTGTCAATCAAGGACAGCGGATGAATCTTTTTGTACATTAATCAAATTAATATAATATTGGAAAGCAATATTATATCAATTTCATTGATCATTAATTTTAATATGGCATTTTTTTCCTTTCTTTCTTGTTGCTTTATGGTTTAAATTTTTTATTGTTGAATTGTAAATTGGTTTGGTTGTGTTTTAAAAGGAGTTCTTTTTGTTTGAGGTGTTAGTTGTAACATTATATTTATGAAAAGGAACTTCGTTGTGGATTTATGAAAGAAGGAAAGAAATGATATTTAACATTTCAGCTAGAAATGTATTATAGATTAATTATTAATGGAGTTCAACTTTTTTTATTCATTGGGTTTTTAAGAAAAGTTTTTATTGGATTTAGACATTGGAGTTTTAAAATGGAATGCATGATACAAGTGTATATAGATTTAGTTTTGAATACAAGTATTATTATAGTAAGCGCATATGATTGCCAAATATGTCTCATGCCTCATGCCTCATCCCGCAGTTGCGCGGACTTATCTGGAATTCCCTCGCGTTCTTGCGAGATAACATAATATATAAGGATGACATTTGCCTAGTGATATGATTCTGTAGATATGAGTTCAATAGTGCCCAAAATTAGCTTGAAGGACTTTGACAGTCGTCGTGAAGAAATAAAGCAGCAATTATACGAAGCTGCTACCCAGGTGGGGTTCTTTGTGTTGAAAGACCAAACTTCACCCTCAGTTGAGGATATTGAGAAAGCGTTCCAGTGTTCTGCAGCATATTTTGCCCCAGCACGGGAAATTAAGGAGAAACAACCATTCGTCAAGTTGCAGAACTGTGGGTATGAGTTCCAGGCACAGGTACGTCCCTCAACCGGAACCCCAGACTTGAAAGAAAGCTTACAGTTGCAATATCATAAGAAGAACGAATACTGGCCAGAGATTGAAGATGTAGGAGAAGAATGGACAGAGTTCATGGACAAATTCATGAAACAGAACCAGGAGCTATCCATGAAAGTGTTGGGATGTCTTGCAGATACTCTTGGATTCGACACTGACTTCTTCACTAGAGCCCATCAGATTGAAAAAGCCACCGCTCAATCCACTCTTAGACTCCTTCACTATCCCGATATTACTGGCGAAGATGTCCCAGAAAACAGCTGGAGAGCAGGTGCCCATACGGACTTCGATGTCATGACTGTTCTCTATCAACGAACCGGCGACCATGGTCTTGAAGTTTGTCCTGGAAGAGAAGCCCACACTTCTTTTGCAAGTGGTGATAACTGGAGTCCAGTGGAAGCCATTACCGGTGAAATTGTCATTAATATTGGAGACATGTTGATGTCGTGGTCGGACGACACCCTCAAGTCCAACCTTCATCGGGTTAGAACCCCCACTAAGGCGGAAAATCAGAAATCAAGGTACTCAATTGCGTGGTTCAACCAGGCCAACAAAGATGTGATTGTTCAAGGTCCAAAAGCCAAATATTCTGCGTTAACAGCTGGGGACTACATCGTAGAGGCCATGAAGAGAAACTTTGCCCGGTTGGCGGAGACTCAAAGCAAAAATGGGATCGCCATAGAGTCACGTTAATCTCTGCGGATTTGCAATCGGATTTATGTATAAAATATAAAAGTCAATGAGAAATTATTTTTTTACAGCCGCGATTTAGCCAGCGAAGAACTTCTGCGTGAACTAAAAACCATCATCTGACTATGATACTGAGAAGAACAAGGCTATTGATAGGGGTGGTTTTGCTCCTATATATACTATACGGGTTCAAGAAGGGAGTATCGGTGCCTCAGTATGTTTCCAAGACCGAAACCACTAGTAATCGGATGAAATTGCACCGAGAATTGGAAGAACACCAAAACTGGAAAACTGAAGGGTTGAATTTTCAACCTAACAATAAGGCCAGGTTACCCATTGAATCAACCCTAAGACAGCAATTGGCGTACCAGTTCCCATACGACCCATCCAAGCCCTTTCAAAAGTACATTTGGCAGACATGGAAAGTTGGCTTAAAGGACCCTGCATTTCCTTTAAAATACAAGAGTTATCAGAAAAATTGGCAAGAGCAGAATCCTGACTATAAACACTATGTGCTATCAGATGACGAATGCCATGAATTGATTAAGAAGTTGTATACCCCGGTGCCAGAAGTGGCATCAGCTTACAAATTGATGCCCAAGAGTATCTTAAAAGCTGATTTCTTTAGGTACTTAATTCTACTCGCCCGTGGAGGTGTGTACTCAGATATAGATACCCGTGGTGTGCAGCCTATCGATTCATGGGCGTCAAATTCACCGATAATTGCTGAGAAACCAAACATAGCGGGTCTTGTGGTTGGAATTGAGGCTGATCCCGATAGGCCCGACTGGCACGACTGGTACGCTCGAAGAATCCAGTTTTGCCAGTGGACTATCCAATCCAAGAAGGGACATCCAATGCTAAGAGAATTAGTGGCCAGAATTACTGAAAAAACGCTAAGTAGACATTCTAAGGGCCAACTTAACAAAGTCATGGGTAAAGACGCCGGGGGCGATATCATGGACTGGACGGGACCTGGTATATGGACGGATTCTGTATTCCAGTACATGAACAATGTACTTCAGTCAGAACAAAACTTTAAGACCAGAAAATATGAAGAGATAATCACCTGGAACCTTTTTACAGGTATGGAGGTGCCAATTGCCGTGGACGATGTGTTGGTGTTACCCATCACATCATTTAGTCCTAATGTGGGACACATGGGATCCAAAAGCACTGACGATCCATATTGTTACGTTGAACATATGTTTCTGGGATCCTGGAAAGACGATACTCCTAAACATAAGCCAAAGGCTAACTGAGAATCGGAGACGCCCCATAATAGAGTTTTATACCCATTGGCTCCGAAAATACTATATATCTGGGACAAGACACCATTACTACAAGCCCATATTGTATTTATTCAGATACCAGTGTCGCTCGCGACATATTTATTTAAGCAATGATACGCAATACACTAACAACTTGAGTATTTTCATCTCTTTAACATCAGAATACATGCCATTAGCCCTCGTACGTCTTGTTGCCGAATTAGGCAATCGATATAATTTGTTCGGTGATCCAAACTCGTTCTGTGCAGATTTATCTGACTCAATCACACCACTGCACTTTGGAAAATTGATCTTTACCTATGACTAAAACTGCGTTAGTAGTAATCGACTTACAAGAAGACTTTTTGCCAGCCAATGGGTCCTTGGCTGTTGCAGAAGGTAGAGACATAGTCAAACCCATTTGTGGTTTGCTTGACCTCGACAGTTTCGAATGGAGTGCAATCATAGCTACTCAAGACTGGCACCCTCATAATCACATTTCTTTTGCATCTCAGCACGGAGTAGAACCCTATACGCAATTGGAATTCAAACACCCATTGGGAGCCAAAGACGATGCAGGAAATATCCAGGTGATGACTCAAGTGGTGTGGCCCGACCATTGTGTCCAGCAAAGTCATGGAGCTATGCTTGATGCTACTTTTTCAGAGGAATTTGACCGGTTGGGTGACAAGGTGCCAAATAGTATAGTTAAAAAGGGCTACCTCCAGGACAGAGAATACTATTCGTGTTTCAAGGACTGCTGGAAGTTGCACAAAACGGAGATGGAGGATACGTTGTTGAAATTGGGAGTTACAGATGTGGTATTTGTGGGTTTGGCCTATGATTTTTGTGTCATGAATTCCGCCATTGATTGTGCTGCTAGCGGATTCAAATCGTATGTTGTTAAGCCGCTATGTAGAAGTGTCTACCCCGATAAGGATGGGGAAACTGGTAAAAAACTCACGGATGCTGGTGTGATTATTATTGAGGATATCAAAGACTTAAAGGCTTGAGTCTACCTGTTTGATTCTAGCTTCTTTAATAGCTGTTCTTTTCGCTTGGCAATCACGTACTCGGTTATAGTTTCCAGGCCCGGTGTCACAGTACTATAGTCCTTTATATTTGTTGTTGTGTAACTTTTTTCACTTGCCATGTCTGCGTGTAGCTTCTCTGAAATCTCGTCTAGCTCTGCGTCCTCTTGGTCTCTTTCACTGGAGGTTTCCCTTTGTCGTATTGGTTTGGGCCGGGTGCCAAAATACAAGTAGTAGCTAGGATCTATATTTGCAAACCGGGCTGCCATATCTGATTCGTCTGTGTCTTTATCCCTCAATTTCTCCTTTGCAAATACCTCAGCTCTTGCTTTTAGTATCATCTCCATTTCAGGTAACCCTTTGGCCCTCCCGAAATATCTGTATCCTTTGTTTCCTGAGAACTCATCTAAAACACCACTTGATTCTAGACTGGGTCCAAACCTTAGATAGTCCGGACCCCCCAAAGATTTGATATGATACTCCCATGCTCTTTTCTCTTTCAATAGCTTATTGATCTTATCGTTCAACTCTCGTATAGTTGCGTCATCTAGCATTAAATCCTGTATTCTTGTCAAGTCTGTAGATATCAAAGATATCACCACTGATCTCCATTTCTCCGCTTGTGGCAACGAAGTCACCGCCTGGACGTATTTTGGTCGTGCATTGGGATTACTCTCAAGTACCCCGGCCTGCCGGTTCACCTCCTGTTGGTACCTGTTCAAGCCAGACTGGGCTTTTTCTTTATTTCTAGACATCTTGGAACTACAAATTATTTTTGAGATGCGATTTGAGATACTACTATTACTACTACCATATATTTACATACCACGGAACTGGTTTCTGGATGCACTTCTTCTACCGCTGAACCGTTGCTTAGTTCTTCCGTGAAGTTGTTCTTTGTCCTCCCCATCACTATCATCATCGGAATCATTGGCGAATTTGACGTTTTTCCTCTCGGCCTTCTTACCAGTTGGGTTGAATGTGAATTCCACTTCTCCCTTAGCATGACGACGTAACCTGGTCCCTTCTTGTTGCTGTGCTTTTTCCTGTTGTGACTTGTTGAGTTTACTGACTTGTGAAGCAAAAGACTCCACTTGTTTCTGTTGTGGTTCATTATCGACAATCTTCATTTCATTCAAGAACTTCTCTTCTTGTTTCTTAGCTTCCTTTCTCCGGCGTAATTTGTCCATCTCCTTCTTGATTCTTTCTTCTTTGAGTCTCTTTACTTCTTCTGTTTCTTCTTCCTCTTCGGAACTTTCTTCAGACTCTGATTCAGACTCCGAATCTGACCTCTTATTATTGGCATTAAGCCTCTCTTCATCTGATTCTTCAGCCGCAGTTAAGCCACGAGGTTTGTCACTAGTAACATCCTTGATATTGCTTTGTACTGGGTTAAGTTGTTTATACTCATGAGACTGTTCGTCCACTTGGAAATCTGGATTCTCAAACAATTCTTTGAAACGATCATCATTGACAACCTCTTCTGCTGTTTGAGTACCTGACTTACCGTGTAATTTGTTGGCCAACTCTTTATTAACCTTGACTTTGGTGTTATTAATAGCTCCAGTGGATCTGATTCTGGACTCTCTCTCTTTATCGATTCTCCTTCTGATCTCTCTTTCTCTCTGGTCTCTATACGAGTTGGGGTTGGCAATCAAATTGACCTTATCGAATAATTCGTTATCGATAAAGAACCCATGCATATATGACCTCAACACGTTGGTACCCACAAGATGGGCTATGTTTAATTTGGTTACGTCATCTCTGGTGATGAATCTGTAGTTGGAGTACACAGAATCGGAAGGTCTTTCTTCCAACTCTTCTGTGACATTTTCCAAGAACGAACACCATCTTGGAGCTGGACCCAAATTGGGTATGTAGTACGAATGCATGGGAATACCTTCGTTGGCCATAAAGAACATTCCCGAGTTCTTACAGTATTCCACGTCGTTGATATCCACGGTTGGTTCCATACTAGCAAATGGCTTCCCGGTGTGTCTATCCCAAATTTTGGCTATTCTTTTATCACTGGTCAAGATCTTGTCGGCGTCACTTTCGTTTTCGTCTATCCAAATGATCTTCTTGATGTCAAACCCGTATCCTTGATCTTTAACCACAGTTGGGGTGGATGATCTCAAATCGTATATCAACGACCTCCCGTCAGATGTTCCACATGCAAAATTTAATCCGTCATTTCTGAACTTAAGGGCGGTGATTTCCAAACTCGATTGTAACTGTTCGTTGACGAAAAGTTTTGCAGCTCTTTGCCTGCTTCTAGGATCCCAGAATTCGACGGTTCCATCTTCCAATCCTGCAGCTATTAAACCATGTACAGGATTCACGTCCACGGCATTCACCCCCAACTCGGTTTCCATGACATATGGGTTCAAAAACCTTCCTTGATCCAAGTTCAATCTGTATAACTCGTTTCCAGCAGTTCCCACCAACAAATCACAATTATACGAATTGTAGGCAATACTTCTTCCGAATCTGGGCACTCTGGTCTTGTAATGAATTCCACCTTTCGTCTGAAACTCAATCGACCGATCGTTTTGTAAATGAATTGACTTCGTCCAGTCATCCGATAATATAATGAAATCAACATTTTCAGCATCTGTATGACGATCGAACTTTAACGATAAGTTGGCAAAATCATACACATGGATCTGCGGCTTGTATGTACCTGTTGCAATTGCATATTGACCATCAGGCGTCACTTTTATCTTATTCGATGACTCGTTGAACTCGAAATCTTGAATCAACTCAATACGATTTTGGTAGTCGGCATCATTCTTCAACTGTCTTTTTCTTTTCTTGGCTATCCAATCTGGCAAAGACCGGGATACGTTGGAACCCGCTACTTGATACACAGAAACTCCTCCCACGGCTGTAGACTTTAATACCATCCTCTAGTTAGTGTCTTAAATGGAGATGAGATAATGAGATGAGTTTTTTTTTGCGTATTGAAAAACTAAAGAGGACTGCACACAATATTATTTCATTATCACCTACTATATTTATCGTAGGAAATGCTTGGGTGTCTTGAATTGGCACCATATCTGGAGGAAGACATTGTTGGTGTATTTGACGCATTCGATGCACTTGACGAGCTAGTGGTGTAGTTGTTATAGTTTGGGAGGTTGGTGTTGTATGCTCCAAGTTGAGAGTACTCTGTTGGTGGAGTCAGTGTTGGAGTTGTTTGAAACCGGGGAACCGAATATGCCAGGTTATGCGACGACTTACCCATCTGGCTACTATAAGTTTGCTGGTCGTAAGACGGGTTGAAACTCAATGCACTTGAAGCGTTATTAAAGCTGTTACTCTTCCCATTTCCACCCTTTGCTTGTTGCAGCCCTAAAGAAGCCTCAGCGTAGCTCCGGAGGCTCAAATTCGACAAATCCGTGGATATTGTTTCGTTGATCGAAACGTCATCTCTGGTATCTTCTTCGCTGCCTTGCGTGTCTAATGCATCGGTGGTGAATCTAATAGTGGAACTATCATGTGGAATTCCAGTGTACTTGGAGATTTCTTCTTGCTTCGAGCTATTGAACGGCATCATACCGAAGAATGAAGCCATCTCATTCCGGACCAATTCATCACTCAATACTGCGCTATCTTTAAAGTGTAACAAGATACCATTTACAATGAGGTGAATTAATGGAAGAAATTTCAAATCATTGATAGCGTACTTTGAGCACAAGCGAATAAATTCAAGCCAAAGCATAAACGGTTGATCACCATCCAATTTCTTTTCAAGGAGACTAACGAACGTGCCCACAATTCTTTGGACCCCTGCTTCCATTAATAAAGGGTTAAATGCTTCAAGTAAGACAAGGCCAGCTAAGAGAAGAACATCAAACATGTCATCAAACTTTTGGATCAAGATCTTCACATCCAAAGCAGCTTTGGAGGACATAAACACTTGTAATTCATCCGGGCTGAACATGGACACTATTGCCAAGGACTTCATGATATTGATCAAGAGTAATTTCAGGTAATTGTCATCAACTAGATCAATGTCTAAGGGTGCTTTGTTTTCAAATGAGTCCAAAAGATAGGCTTCTTTGGGAAGCGGTGGGAGCTTGGGTGAGCTTTTCTGTAAGAAATCTGGCCAGTCAATGTTTTCAGCTTTGAAATACTCCTCAATCAACCGTTTCATCAATATCATAATGGTTGCAAAAAAAGAATGTTTGGGGTACAAGGCATTGTACATAGAATTAATGTTGGATTTCCCATACACTAGTTGAGTGTAGCTACGAATTTGGTCTAACCCCCAGTGGCAGTAAACCAAATTGAGCATATGGGTACGATCAAAGGTGCCCCCATGATTCAAGGATGCCAACAAAAACTTGATCGCCTTGATCACGTTCTGGTTACTTACATCGAGCGTAGGAAAGTTCATTGCACCTTTTGGGAATATTGTCAGGAACTTTTCTTTAACCAACGGAAAGTGGAAACTGTAAAGCAGTCTTTCCACGACCAAGTGAGTTATGATTTTAGGGTAAATCGTGAGTGATTCATTACCCAGTCTCATCTGGTTGATAATGCTGATAAAGTTCAGGTTAAGCAACAAGAGCGAAGTGACATCACAACTGTCATCATTCATCAAACTATTGACGATTGATTCAAAGCTGGCCAATAAATCAGAGCTTTCCCCACCTGAGGAACTCGTCAATTGGCTCAAAGTTCTCATCAAACCATCAGTTCCACTTAAAACTTTCAAGACAATAGCACAGGCTTCCACCAAACTCTGATTTCCGCTGTCAATAAGTTCTATAACGTTGTCCGACACAGACAAATGAAGCAGGATTGTATCAGACTGTACATCGAAATATTTGAGTAACTTCACGATGTTAATCTTTGTTTCCCCCGAACACAAGAACCCACAAGTACCATTGAATGTGGAAGGGTTCACCAACCCGTGTAAAAGGGCAATACTTGTAATGCATAGTAACCGTGACCGTTGCCCAGTAGACATTTCAAGCGTCATCAACTTACTTAATGGGGACAAGTAGTCAACATTTTGTAAGGGGCTGATTTTAAAATTATTCAATAGCTTCAACAAGTCGATGTATACCACCAACACAGAATTGATGTCAGTCGCCAGATTGTCTATCTTGTTAACCTCAGACACGGCTCTGAACACAGCGGTTTCAATTGTGTTGATGATGGTGCCATCGTTGCTTGTAGAATTGCCCTCTACCAACTCCATGTGGCAAATAACACCAAAGTAACCTATAACT
Source organism: Yamadazyma sp. yHKS699 (assembly GCA_030580295.1). Taxonomy (NCBI): domain Eukaryota; kingdom Fungi; phylum Ascomycota; class Pichiomycetes; order Serinales; family Debaryomycetaceae; genus Yamadazyma; species Yamadazyma sp. yHKS699. The sequence continues at coordinate 2,973 of JAKTSQ010000027.1, read as the reverse complement.
TTTCCAGTTTCTTGACTATTCCAGTCGTTAAAACCTTGGGAAAGGTGGATACTGCTTACTGTTGACTAGGTCTTAAACAGTTTGAATCCCTTTATGTATCAATAGTCCAACTGGCAGTAAACTACTAGTTTCACGTTAGGAATAAAGAGTGTTGAAGTGGAAAACTCCTGAAGAACAAATGTGTAACTTTTATGCAACAGTTTATATGCAGGTCGTGAATTTTGCAGCAGATCTTTCGGTGGTAAGGGCTAAGTTGCTCCAAACCTTTTCGTTTAAAAAAGTAAAGCATTCACAACGGTGTGTCACAGTAAAAGAAATGAAGGGGGTATACCATGGCCCATGTGACCATCACAACAATAAAGGGAAATTTGGCAGGAAGTTTCTTTGCCATAAGCAAAGAGATGCATGGGGGTAGTTTCAGGTTTCTACAACAAGCGCTGCATCTCAGATCTAGACTCAAGATGAAGGTGTAAGGACGAGAATTAATGAAAACTTAAGAGTAAAAGTCGACCATTTTATAGAATCATATAATTGCAAATTTCACTAAAAAAACAGCATCCGAGACTTTTTGTTACTTACGACCAGAAGAGAGTATTAGAAGTCCGCATACGACAGGAGACCCCTCGGTTGACACTAGGACAGACTTCAGGACATCTTCAGTACGTGAATCAACTAAAAAAGAAAAAAAACAATTCTCCCGGGGGTGAGTCGAACACCCGATCTCAAGATTACTTTGAGGATTTTCATTACAGTCTCGCGCCTTAGCCAGCTTGGCCACCGGGAGGAATCATGTTCCGGATTTGACCAAGTTTGGTGAATAATTATTGAATTAGCCCGAAGGTTGATTCAAGTTAAATGTTCTACCGGTCAAAAGGTTCACTAGGCTGGCTTCTATAAGTAGTATTTGAGCTTGCTTTGGTATTGGAGTAAGTAGAGGGGTGGTAAAAATGCCCTTGTGGGTTGTGCTCTTCAGTATCTGTATAGATAAGGGTATTCAAAGCTATACTAGACAGCTCTTAATCCTTAGTCTAAGAATAATATGAAAGATGTGCACGAAGCTCGTGGTTACCGTGTATCAGGTATTGAAGCTAGAAAGGGTTATACAACTGGGACGGATATTCATGTGTCATCAATGCCCCCGTAGGGCCACGATCCTGTAACTGTGGATTTATGGATCTTCCATTTTTATTGAATCAGAAGTTAATGCATGCTAAGTGACGTCCAGACCTCTTTATTGAGCTGAAAAGCACTGTTTGCATGCTGAGTGAAAAATATATCAGTATAGTGTTTGAATTGGAATTCCCAGAAGGTACCATTTAGCCTCCCCAAGATCCTACAAAAAGAAAGGTTGGGATGAGATCAAATCAATTACAGGGATCATCGTATTACACCACAATTAGCTTTTGGGTCAGCCTATGAAGCCACCAGGTCACCTCAACAAGTGAAAAGGAAACCCGTCGATTGTTGCTATGGCTAAGTTTTGTGTGTTTATTCATGTCTATTAAGATTTGGGTGTCTCTATGCCTGTGCTTTTGTCTCAACTTTGGTGTCAGCCTACATGCTTCTGTGACTAATCCACTCGCAAACTCTCTCCCAATCGTATTTGTATATCCTCTCGTTTTTCTTTTACATCTCACCATCTAGTTCCTCTACCACCTCCACATCCCACGGCAAGTCTTCCCACAACCGTCCCTCTGGAACCGCAATCCCCACATCACTTAGAAGGACACTAAACAAGTCGCTCCGGCTATCTCCTATATACACTATCGGCTTGTTGTATTGCTTTCCCAAATATCACCACCAAGATGTTATCCCCAAACTTCAACGACGAATTATCTGAAAAACTCAAAAACATCTGTTTGAAAAATTTCACCATCAATAGTATATCAATCAAGTTGATAATCAACACCCCATACCCCAACCGTTTGACGTGTCGACTGGTGTAAAGCTCCCCCGAATCAGACACCGCATAGGCCCTGTCGGCGTATTGCTTTCGCAACTGCCCCAATACTTGCATTTTATCGTACCCTGTTCGAATACCACCTTCAATGCCACAAATTGACAACTCAAACTTACCGCTGGTCACCCCCTGATTATCCATCTCCATTGCATATAACCCGGGAACCTGGCACGAATTGCTGAATCATGTGACTACTCCAGTTGACACTTAAAACTATCATGGGAATTCTCAATGCTTTACATTTGCTGCAAAACTTCTGGAACCCTGGTCGAATTTTAACATTTTTAACAGCGGCTTCTGTAATATCGCCAGCTTGAAGACCCTTGAACAACCCTAGTCTTTCAATCTCTGCTATAGATGCCATCTCCACCGTCTTTAGTCCTTTCTGATAAGATATTTCCTCCGCGATCGTGGTGGGTTTTGGTGCTGTCGAAACATACTGTTTGTAAATTTGTAAATAGACATTCGTGAAGTGGGAGAAAGGGGGTAGCGTTGCCCCAGGTTTGGTGTAAGGGACAGACGCAAGAACACCTATGGTGTCAAATTGAGTCACGGTTTCATCGAAGTCTATCACCACAATCATTTCAAGTATTTATGAATCAAACAAAGCCAGTTCGCGACAGTATTAAGAGACCGGTTTGTACACGAACTTTTAAAAGGCTGCAAATCACAAATTACACAACAGGTTATATGCAGGACTTAAATATAGATATATTGGCTACCAACCAGTATCATTCAGTTGCGCCTTCTGACCGGCTGTACGATGCCTATGATAATTATGCTGATCGACATTATGAAGGGTTTGATGATCACTTCAATGAGCTCTATGATGGCTCAGATGAGCTCTATGATGGCTCTGATGAGCTCTATGATGTCTCTGATGAGCTCTATGATGGTTTCTCCGATGCGTTCATTACACTCTCTGATTTCTGAAGTAGGTTGTGCCGAATTTGCGACAGGCAAACTAAGCCCTGACAAGCCCGTTAAGCCCGCTTGACACCATAGATGCAATG